>PVJL010004110.1:0-138825 GCA_004026885.1 Lyroderma lyra
GGTGTGTACGGGTGGGGGTGTGTGTGGGTGTGTGTGGATGGGTGTGTGTGAGTGTGTGTGTGTGTTTGTGTGTACGTGGATGGGTGTGGGGGGATAGTTACAGGTGAAGTCAGCTGTGTTTAAGAAGGAACACTTCACATTGTTGAATTTTTCATTTCCATTTTCCATTTTAGTGTCAATTAAATTAAAGTGCATATTTGCTAAGCAAGTTTCCTTTTGATTTTTAACTCTGTATTAAATGACAAATTTAAACCTCATTTTCCTAAGTAATTTCAACTTCTCTTTTTTTGTGGGGGGGACTGTGAGAATACTTTTTTTATTGAAGATACATTTATAATTTAAAAATCAATGTTTTCCCAAAACTCAATTATTTCATTCATATAAAACAGTACAAAAATTGGGAAGCTAATTAAGGCTGTTAGAAATCAAGTTACTAGATATCCTCACAGGAAGAGAAGAGTAATAATTAGAAATCACCAGAGGAGCCTCTAATATGCTAGTAATGTTCTGTACCCTATTATCAAAAACAACAACAACAAAAAATACAACATTACAGACTGTCATCTCTAAGCATGATAAATAATTAGTTTAAATGTACAGTTGAGAAGGGAAGAGTTCTCACTTAAGTAATAGCATCCTGTCATAAACTAACAGAATTCACAATTTTTATTGTGTTGCTATTTTTAATTTGAAATAATTGTTTTCATATTTCGTGGTGATATGATCTACTCTCAGCAACTTTCAAGTATATAATACAGTATTGTTAACTATAGTCACCATGCTGTACGATAGATCCTCATAAGTTATTCATCTAATAACTGGACATTTGTATGCTTTGACCAAGATCTCTCCATTTCCTCTACTCCACAACCTCTGGCAACCACCATTCTATTCTATTTCTATGAGTTTTGCGTTTTTAGATCCCAGATGTAAGTGAGAACATCTTTTTTCAGCATTTGTCTTTCTCCACCTGACTTCTTTCACTTAGCATAATGCCCTCAACGTCCATTTATGTTGTCACAAAAGGCAAGATTTCCCTGTTTTTGTGGCTGAATAATATTCCATTGTATATATATTCCACATTTTCTTTATTCATTCATCTACTGATGCACACTAGGTTGTTTCCATGTCTGGACTATTGTGAATAATGCTGCAGTGAACATGGTGATGTACAGATATCTCTTCCAGATACTGATTTCATTTCCTTCAGATACTCATTTCCACCCAGAAGTCAGTTTGTTAGATCATATCCTAGTTTTATAGTAAGTCTTTGAGGAACCTCCATAGTGTTTAATATAGTGGCCATGCCAATTTATGTTCCTACCCACAGTGCCCAAAGGCTCCCCTTTCTTCACATCCTCACCAACACTTATCTGTTATCTTTTTGATGACAGCTGTTCTCACAGGTGTGAGGTGATATCTCATTGTGGTTTTGATTTGCATATCTCTGATGATTAGTGATGTTGAGCATCTTTTGCTGTACCTATTGGCCATTTGTATATCTTCAGAAAAGTGTCTATCCAGGTCCTTCCCTGTTTTTTTATTGTATCATTTGTATTTTTTGCTATTGAATTGTGTGAGTTCCTTATATATTTTGGATATTAACCCCTTATCAGACATGTGGTTTGCAAATATTTTCTCCCATTCTGTAGGTTGCCTTTTCATTTTGTTGATGGTTTCTTTGCTGTGCAGTTAAGCTTTTTAGTTTGTGTAGTTCCACTTGCTTTAAAATAATTTTATTGTTTTTCTGACCTGAAAGAGATGGTAGAAAACTGGAAAAATGCAAACAAGTACAAAAATGACTAATTCTCATATAGTATTTGACTATGAAAAATGAACATTTATATTTATAGATATAAAGATGCATACGATACACATACATATTTAATACATTCTCATATGAAACAAAAATGAAATCATGTCATGCATATTGCTTTACAAAATACTTTTTCACTTATCATTTATTGGAATCCTCTTTCCATAGCACAAACTATTTTGTACATCATCCTTTTAATATCTGCATCAATTTAAAATAATGACTCACATTTTTAGACACCTATGCTATTTTCTATATTTTGATATTATAAACGAGAATGAGATAACATATTTTGTAGTCTAATCTTTGTACATAGTCTTGATTACTTCTTTAGGCTGAATTCCTACCTGTGAAATTTCTGTAAGCAAGCTGTAAGAATCCAAAAATGTCCTACTATTGTAAAATATGGCTTAGATCTTCTCAAACAGAGCCAATGTTCAGAGAGCATTCTTGAGTCCTTTCTAACTCCTTTTCGATATGGTAAATTACCTTAACTTCAGATACTCTTGCACCTCTCCAAGAGGAAGTAGCTCTGCTCCCAGGGAAAATTCTGTTTTTCTCATTGAGTCAGTGACATCTAATCAATGAGTGTTCTGTAGGTTTCCCGAATGGCAATTCCAGATACTTTCTTTTCTACAGTTGACTGACTGCTGGTCTTAGTAATTATATTCAGGCCTGATATACTTACGTGGGGCTAATGCTAACTCAAGAACTGGAGCAATTCCTGGGCTTGTTTTCAATGTATGTAAAAACACAGATGCATATTTAAATTTTGGTGACAAAAGAGGGAAATACTCAACAATCATTAATATTATGACATATGAAATGTTCAAGAAAGAAATGTCTCATAGTAAAAATGAATGAAACAACCAAAGGATGGCGTAAAAGGAAGAAAAATGAAACTTTTTTGAAGGTTTGAGCTGGGAGTAAAAATTTTACGTATCTACTGTTCATTCTAAAATACATGTGTATGTATTCTGATGGAAATGCTTCTGCATGTATACATGTTTGCATACCTATTAATCATATGGTGGAGGGAGGAGTTATAACTATAGAAGTAGAAGCTCTGACATGTCCAGGGTAAGGACCCTGAGGTGTGGATTGAGCTATGTGCATATTTCCATGTGGATATAATTTGGGAAGATTTTTGTTAAGTTTTATTGTGTAATGCTTTTAAGTTCTGGGCATTTTTTAGGCTGGTTCATGTTAATTTTAGAAGCAGTTGATTGAATTTGATGAAATGCAGTATACTAATAAGATTATAAAGTTTAATTTGTGTTTGTGTCATCTTGAAACACAGTGGTATCATATATATATATATATGTGTGTGTGTGTGTGTGTGTGTGTGTGTGTGTGTGTGTGCTCATCTGCTGTAATATTAATAGGCTTTGGTGAGATTAGGCAAATGAATAGTGATGAAAGAAATGGTGTGGTATGTTCAGTAAGATATACAATTAACAAAACTGTTACTTGTCAAATGTTTATTAACTATAGCCAGCACTTATTTTTGGTAAAAAATATGGACCCATGGTAACAATATTTGAAATTCAATGTTTCCCAAGTCAGAAACATTTTAATAAATTCAGAAGGCCCTTTACTGTCAATCCTCAAATAAGCCACTTGAACTTGAATCAAAGTGTTTAAAAGGAAAAAGGGGTTTAATTATGATCCTTTTGACTTTCTATGCAAGGAGGAAAAATTATCATATGAAAAAAGAGTAACCCATTTTTAAGTGTTGAGATATTATGTGTAAGATAAGACCAACTTATCTTTCTAAAAACTGATATTTAAATTATGAATAAATCTAGGCCAAAGAGTACCCAGATTTTTAGAGATTTTGTATAAATCCACGAGTTTCAGAATGAAAAAAAAAATCTGTGTGAATAAAGGATAAGGTCAGGTGTCAAATTTTCAAAGACAATAAATGGCAGAAATAACATAGAATGTTCAAGTATGCACCTTGGGATTTAACTTCTGTCTCTTCTGCTCCAAAGAGAACGCTTTTCTCTTGGCCTTCCTGATTCCTTTCTGTAGGAGGCAGGTGACAGCACTTCTTGGGTGCACAGGGACCCCTATGTCCCTCAGGAACCTAAAACAAAACATGACCCTGTTGCGCAATTCCCAGTTAATGGGGCTGAATGAATCCATGTTTTCAGATCTCATGTTAGCCTAGATCAGGCATGCATAAATGCTTAGTAAATGAGGTAATCCTATTTGTCACTTACTATCACCAGCACTGTAGCTTTCAAGGTGAATTTGCTCAAAAATAAATCCCCAGAGGATTTACCTTTTTCATATATAAAGCTTTAAATGTCAATTTTAGAGATTGTTTTAGAAATATAGAGTTTACAGTGACTTTCCTGGCTGATCAAAGATTGTGTTTACGTATGTCATAGACCAGAAGCCTTACCTTTAAATTTCTATGTTTTAAAAAGAAAATACATTATTGGGACAGCAGCTTAAGTTGGACACGAATGTTATGCTATTTAAGATTGATTCTACTTAGGAGAAGCAGGACAGACTATTTAATATTCCTTTTGCACATGTTCTCATGAGCCCGTCTAAAAGGCTGAACTATCATTTTGCTCAATGTAAATATTCAACATTGAACTGGCACAAAAAACAGTAACAACAACGGTTAAGTAATTACTTTGTGTGAGACACTGTACTAAGTACTCTATTGGATATCGTCTGGTATTTTAAATAACCTTATTTTTATTATTTCCACTTTAAAGATTAGGGTAGATACTGAAGCCCAGATGTTTTAAATGAGTTATCTAATTTAGTAAGTAGGAAAATTAAGATGTGAAGCTTCTCCAACACTACAAATCCATACTTGAAAATGTCTCTGGCCAAGAACGTCAGCATGAACTAAGAGACTACAAATCAGATTTTCAGTTCTTGGCTGTGCCTTTTAGGAGTTGAGTCCTGACTTTTATTCAAGGACCCACATACTGCCATGCACCAAACTTGGTTTCACATTCATGAAACACTTAAAGAAAAGTTATAGAATATGACATGAATCAAGTCCATGTGAATGTGTCCCTAAAATTGAGGATACTTTTTATTTGTATGGTGCTTTAAACGTTCAAAAGAATGTCATAGTAATTATCTGATTTTTTCATTTTTTTAAATTTTGAAATAATTATAGATTCATGGAACATTGCAAAGATGGTTATGTTCTCTTTACTCAGTTTTCTGCAATGGTTGCTTCTTACACAGTACAGTACAGTATCAAAACCAGGAAATTGGCAGTTCCCTGGTGGTGTAGTGGCTAGGCTTCGGTGCTCTCAACCTCACGGCCTGGGTTCGATTCCCAGCCAGGGAACTACCCTCCCCCCCAAAACAAACAAACAAACAAATAAAAAACCCCAGGAAATTGACATTGGCATAAAAAGACATAGTTCTATATCATTGTATCACATATGTAGATTAGTACAACCACCATTGCAATTAAGATACAGATCTATTTCATCAGGAATTATCTGTTTTGATTAAAGGCACACTCATTTGAAAATATACACTTAAACAGTGTCTGGGCTGCCAACAGAATAGAACTCGGAAATGAATTCAGATCATTTTTTTCAGATTGAAAGTTACCTAACATTTGTTTTTATTATATGTGCTATGACAGTAGCAGGTTGAATGAGGGTGTCTTGATCCCATATTTGTCTGTTGCGGGTGTGTTGTGCCACTTAGATTTGGGACTAAATGCTGGCTGTCAAGTATTCTGGCATAAAATATATCAGGGGATAAAATAAATCTATCTGATTTTTTTTTTTAGTTTATGTAAAAGCATAATATAATGAGTCCTGCTCTTTATATAGTTTATGCTCTTACATATTACCATTGGTGGTAAAGCTGATACCTTGTTTATAGAGTTTTTCTTTGTCATAGAATTGGAAAGGCTATAAAAATAGTGGTGATGTTATAGTGTGTACTCTAACAGTAGTTACCATTTACTGCGTGTACATATTTCAGAGGAAACTGAGGATCAACAAGGTTAAGTAAGTTGTATTATACCAACTTCCATAGCATTATGTGATGTACTTGTGATTCAAACCCACTTCTGTCAAATTCCAAAGCTTTGTTTATAAACATTGCGCTCATCAAAGGAGAGTTATCTTAAAATATCCACAGACTATTGTTTCAAAGCCTGTTCAAAACTTTCATCAGTAGTTCATCTTCCCAGGCATTTTTTTGCAGACCGTATCCCTCTGATACTTGATGTAAACCCATGCCTACATTTCTGAGATCCTCAGTAAAAATAAAGGATACTCATTTTTACCACATCATGTCTAATTGAATATAATAATCATTTACAAATTATCTCAGTCTCTATGAATTTGGTCCAAAATCCACTGAGTATAAATCTTAGCTTCACTATTTATTAGCTCATTGAGTTTGGGAAGTTATTTAATTTCTCTATTACATAGTCTCCTCATTGCTATGAGGGTAATAATATGAGGATAATAATATATCCTAAAGTTAGTATAAGAACTTTAGTAGTTATGTAAAGTTATGTAAAGTCAATGCAGCATTTAGAACATGTGCTTTCATGTAAGTAACAAGACAGTATGTATATTATATTATATAATTACTACTGATTTGTACATCCAGAACTATTAATAATAATCCAATGACTTGGTGTTCTCCTTGACACCATTTCTACTTTCTCTAAAATTTCACTACATTATGGGATTAAATATAGCCAACATTTTACTAAGCTCTAGGCTAAATATAGTCAATCAGTTGAAGATCTTACCAGTAACAAATACAGCTTGAAATTTTACCAGGTTTTGAAGAAGTCACAAAATTAGCTCCAGTAAAATAATTGTGTAACTTCATTCATTCATTCAAATACATTTATATGATGCTGTTGTCTTTTATTGTTCATCAACTGTTTGATCTATTTCCACATTCTCATAGAGATTTCTCTCTCTTTGGAAGACTGGATACCTTCAAAAGCTGTCTATAACAGCTGCTTTGAGGTCACCTATGTCTGCTGGCTGCAGGTGGAAATCTCCTTCACAGAGCCCTAAGTATAATAGAAGGTTGTAAAATCTGGCCTTTGAGGAAGCCAGACCTTACCAGCCTTTTGTATAATTTATCATCCACAGGGTATGTCAAGGTGCTTTTGATCCTTGAAGGCAATATCTTTCAAAGTAATGTGTTGCTTATATGTGACCATCTGTCCTTTTTTGAAATCTCAGTATCATGCTGATTTCAGTGAGTGAATGAATTTTTAAGATGGTAAACTGATGACTCGGTTTAATTGAGAGACTCTAGAATCCTCCTGAAATCCAGTTGGGAGGATCAAATGAGAAAAACTATGGGAATGGTGCTTTGAAAACAACAAAGAACTAAGTAACTATAAGATTTTATTATGATAATTTCTATACTAGTCATAAAACTTGATTTCACTAAGTGTTAAAGGTTCTTTGCCTTGTACAAAAGGGTAGAATTCTACCAGATAGTAGCCATAACGAGTGTTTTAAAATACATTCATACCATTCTTTACATTTTCTTATATTACTTACACTTCTTTATGGAATGTGTTTGAAGCGCAAAACTAAACATTTGGTGTCACAGAGAGAGTTTTGGTAATTTATCAGCTTTGGTTTCTAGAGATGTGAAGTTTTTCCATCTTTCTGGAATTTTATTCCTGTCAGTTTGCATTGCTTCTTTCCTTTCCTTCTCCTCCTTCGCCAGGTTTGGTTTTGAGCTTTGGATTCAAAGAAACCCCAAAGTCAAAACAAAATGGTCAGAATTGCTGACTCGTGTTTTGTAACCTTTTTTAGTCTAGCGTTCACAGGAAGAGAGGGCACTGACCAGAAATTGGGCCTAACTTCACCCAAAATGTTGGCAAAGTTTAGGAACCTTTGTTGACAAAGTTTAGGTATGAACTTGGGCCAACATACAAGATATATACCAAAACTTCAATGCTTTTCTCTAATAACACATTTAAATATAATTTAATGTGTGTGTATATATATATTTATAGGGTGAGATATATATATATATATATATATATATATATATATATATATATATATATATAAAATTAGATTTTGTACTTAAAATTCCACATTAATCTGCCTGCTAGTATAGATAAAAATAAAATAATAATCACTTATATTCTTTATTAAATAGAATCTCTTGTTTTTTAAAATTACAGGTACCTTTTGGAACCTCACATGTAAAATGTACTTAACTGACTTCATTACCTTTGAAAAAGTTTTAGAAGGTTTGTGATTACAAAAAAATAAAGTTATGCTAAACTGTACTTGTCAAGTTTCAACTCAGAACTTTTATAGCCATGTTATAAATCTTCCACAATAGTGTTTTTATAATGGAAATGCTGACAAATGCAATAATAAACACCAACCCATGGGTCTTAATTGTATGTTCGCACAGGAATTATGCATGCTAGCATAATATCTGGTTCAGTTTCCAGTGCTAATTTTGCCAAAATCTGCTTTCACATTGGGCAACTGTAAAAGATGATCAGCCTCAATGGCTGCCTGTTGATGGCAAAGGCTTCTGATTATTTTTACTTTTCTTGGAAAGCCTGCTTATGTCTTTCAAATATGATTTTACTTAGATCTTTTTTTGGTTTACATGTCTGAATACTAATTGTAACCTGATAGTTATGGGGAACTTAGTTTGAGACCAAAATGCAATTTTCAGTCAGTAAAGAGTGTATAAATAAATTGATGCGAAGCAACCACTAAAATGGTAGATTTCAAATGTCCAAATAACTTTTAATATAATAGAGTGGTTCAGAATATGAGAAAGAGGATTAAGGATGATGGATGGTTGTATTTATTCTTCAGAACCCAATGGGTTTGAGGTTGTTTGTCTATCTTTTTTTTTCTTGATTTCTGTTTATGAAAATTGTTTCTTTCAACAAAATATTAATAATTCCTAGAGTTGAACCATTTTTTCTCCTACTTATTTAACACTTGTTGATTTTTAAAAAGTGATGTCTAAACCTCAGGAGGATTTTAAGTTAGAGTAGGGCACTTCTGTAAGATCTTTCAGTTTTGAACTCATTTACACTGTATGTAAAATGGCAACACATTTTTTAACTGAATAAATGAATGACTGGATAAACATGAAGGATCAATGGAACCACTAGTTGGGGAGCAGACTACTGTTTGATGATGAGCTAAGAAATGATTAGTTATTTTCCTTTTATATACCGAAATGAGTAATGTTAAATTTATCTTTAAAAATGCAAACATGCTAGTCTTAGTATTAAAAAAAGTTGTCTAGAAAAAGAGAGTAAAGTAATTCTACTTTATTAAACTGACAGGTCATTGTCCAAATTTTAGTTTATTTAATAAACATGCTAGAGAATTAAAAAAAAATACACTCTCTGGTTTCATTGTTTGGTGTTAACTGGTTATTTAAAACAACAACAACAAAAAAAAAACCAAACCTGTTTAGCCTGATACTTTTATGGTAGCGGTAGAAAAAACATCCTGGTGAAAAATACTGTTAAAATAAGAAATCAGCTTTGGGAAGTGGATTGTTTCAGAGTTAATCCAGTTCCTATAGATAGGAGGACTAGGAAAAGTGTGACATGAAGGTGTTTGAGAGGTAAGCACATCCCTGCAATGCTGAGAGAGGGAGTGTGGACTGGTAGAACCTACCTGGGATGCAATCTGGCCCTTTGTAGCCACAATTTTAAATGTTCATTTGATGCAGAAATTTCACTTCTGTTTATCTAATGTCAGGAAATGATCATAGGCAGAGAAGACATTAATAAGAATGGTCTTTGCATCAATATTTATTTTTTTAAAGGAACTACTTTAGCCATGCACTTGTAAAGGATTGGAGTTAAATTGTGAAACACCAATATGACAATAAAATACAGTAATCAAAAATTATTTTTGAATCATAGTAAAAGTAAAAAAAAAAAAAAAAGTGCTCATTCTGTAAGGCTGAATGGAAAAAGACCAGTATCCAAAAGTGTCCCAAATTGGTTAAACGTGTCGAATTTGTATCTGTATATATATGAAAAAGACTAGAAGGAAATAGCAAAAAAGTGCTGTGTGGTAATGAGGGGTGATTTAATTTTTTTTAACTTTTGTTTTCCAAACTTTCTAGGATGAGCATATATTACTTCTTAATATAATGAATTACATTTCTGAAAGTATGATAGGGCAAATAGTGGTGTGTGTGTGTGTGTGTGTGTGTGTGTGTGTGTGTGTTGGAAAAATGAGATCCTTTAGGACTACTGAATTTAGGGTTAGGTGGGCATTTTTCACTCCTGCTCCTCTCCTCATCTACTCCTGCTGAAGACCCCCCAGTTGAGGGGCTAGCAGGTCGCCCAGAAGGGAAATCTGTGGAAGGGCAGAGGATGCAAACCAGAAGCAGCACCGAAACGTGGTCTCCCTTGCACACATTTTTCCAAAGGGGTGCAGCTTCTCCTTTGGCTTTTTACCTCGCCTGTCCCTAGATGCGACTAGAAGGAAAGCTATCGTCCTACCAACAGCTAAACATTTCAAAGTGCGCGCTCCGGCGGCGCTGCGCCTAAGAAGACCCCGCCCTTTCCTGAAGGGGACGGGGGAGCCCCCGCAGGCCGCCAAGGCCAGGGGAGCCCAAGAACACGGAAGCGCCCCCGGCGCGTGGGCCGGACCTGCTCTTGCCCACCTCAGAGTCCCATCATCGGGCTCCTGGAGGGACCCGCACAGGGTTGCTGGTTCCGCGATAGAGGGCAGGGAGAGGCGGGTCGCCGGTCCCCTGACTCCCCTTCCCTCCGTGTGTCTCTCTACAAGCCTGAAATAACGGACGAGAGGAGCCTCTTGGCCTCTCCGGAGACCCGCACCCGCGTCTCTCTCGGTTCTCTGCTCCCGGATCCCCCTCAGGGCGCCAGCCGGAGCCCCACCCCCAAGTGTATTATTAAAAAAAAATTCTATTTTTTAAAAAAAAGGGAAGGAAGAGAGATTGGATTCCCTAGAGGCCCTGCAGTGGTCGTTGGCGGAGAGGGTTAGCTTCGCACCCCGCCGGTGGAAGAGGCGGCGCCCAGCGCGCCCGCAGGCCTCAAGCCCCCTCCCGGGCTCTGACTTGCGCCGCCCGCCCCGGCCCCACACTCCGTGGAGAGCCATCGCGTGTATGTGAACTCTACGAGGGTTGTGGAGCTCGGACAATCCCCAACCAACCCCCACAAGGCCAGACACGCGTTCCGTCTGGGAGGGTCGGTCTTGGCCTTTCAGCCGCACCCATGACCGGGTCCCGAGACCCCCCCAGCGCGCGCCCCAGGCGGGGGGCGCGCAGGCACCGCCATCCTAGCCCGGCTCAGCGGGTCTCCTTTTTCTTGCAACTCTCCAGGAGCTCCGTCATGAAGGAAATGTAGACGATGGCCAGGCGTAGGGTCTCGATCCGGGACAGCCTCTTCTCGTAAGCGAAGGTGGGCACCTTCCTCCGCAGCTGGTCGAAGGCCTCGTTGAGGTTGAACATCCGCTTCCTCTCGCGGATGTTGGCGGCCTGGCGCTGGGCAGAGGTGATCACCCTTTTCCTCTTGGGGCGGCCCAGCAGGGAGGCGCCTCTGCCTGGCTCCTCTTCCTCCTCCTCCCCTTCATCTACTTCACCTTCCTCTTCTTCGGGGTCCTCTTCCTCAAAGCGCGCCAGCCTCCTGCGTCTTCCCTCTTGGAGCACAAGGCCTCGGTCCCCAAAGGGGACCCCGGGCGCGAAGTCGCAGAGGAGAGGGTGCCCAGGGGAGGCGAAGGACAGGTCTGCGACGAAGTCCAGCACTGTGGCGTCCACGCAACTCTCCGAATAGGCCGCCATCGCGTCCTCTTGGGCCTGCGTCTCATCGGTTTCTCGCAGGGAGGGGAGAGACTGGCGATAGGCTTCCTAACAGCCCCGAATCTGCTGCGACACCATCGCCGAAGGGCCAGGGGATACTAATCGTTATCACCCAGCTGATGAGAGGATTCGCCGCACCGGCAGGGAAGGCTAGGACAACCGACGTCCCTCCTCTCGAAACTGATGGAAGGAGACGAGCTCGGGCACGCACCGAAGGCTCAAAGGGACAGGCCTCCAGTTCTGAGCGGCGTCTCGCTGCGCCACCTGGGACAGTTCCTGCTTGGCAACAACCCCCAGCTCTTACCTGCTGTGCTTTAATGTGCTTCAGACCCCTTATCTCATGGAGTTCTTTGGTTTAATTTTGGCTTTTCAAAGCGAGGATGTTTTCCACCACCCTGGTTTCTCCTTGGCTTCGGAGTAGGCGTCCTGAATCTTGCCACCCGACGCTGCCAAGGAATGTGCAACAAGTGCATGTGCTTTTAATGATGTCCTGAAGAGGGGCCCTGTCTGCCAGGGGTCGAGGGGAGCTGTTTATCTGGTATCCCAGTGCAGCGGCTTCTGAAAGGCAGGATCTTCCATTAGCCTAAGTAAGCACGGTAGGGGGGCCGAGAGCGCATTCCCCAGAGTCGCTGTTGGAACCGGCTTTCTCCTCCCAGGGCCTCGTAAACATCTCTCCCGCCGCGTCCCAAACCCTGACTTCTACCGACTGTTTTGTTACAACCAGCCTAACAGTTCAGACACTTGACTTCCTTTTCGCTACGCGCATCTCCTACTCGTGTAAAGTAGAGGGTTTTACTTCGAGGGCAAAGTTACGATGGCAATAAAATGAAAAAAGGGGGCTCAGCAGACTTTGCTTGCGTTAGTGTGTAATCCCAGCGTGGGGGGCAAAACAAACCCTCCCCACCCCCGAAAGAAAACAACTTCCATCTCTTTTCAAACACGAGATTTACCTTTTGGTAAACCGGTGGGTCCATCAGTTCACCCGCTGTTGACAAGTCTTTCGAATTTTAAATTGCTGATTGGTATTTGTGAACAAAGAAAAATCCTTGACACTTGCATCTGGCTTATTTCTCCCACTGATCTGTACCGCCCTACAGGACATAAGAGTAGAAACTATGCTTTATTGAATTCTATTTAAGGGAGTTTTTGTTCATCCTTAGATCATTTTTTTTAAGATGAAAAGGAAAAAATTAAACGTGGTATAATTAAAATGAAATTTTAAAGATTTCATGTTATCTTTAATATTTTAACAAAGAAGGGTTCCTTTTTCCTTCTTTGTGTGCCAGTGGCTATATTTATTTAATTATGCGGTGTAGGGAATTTTAAGAAGATACAGTAAGGCAGAACAACTTGTTAGAAAATCATTTTTTAAATATGTATTAGAAGAAATACCTCTCAGGAAAAAAAAAAAAAAAAAAAAAAAAGATGAGCAAAGAGACATCTTGATCCAAGGGAGAATCACCCTGTACATCAGTTCCTGTTAAGTAGGTAAGTTCTGACCATGAAGGCTCAGCGGGTACATTGGACAGCTCCCAGGAACGGCCCGTTTCTAACAGGTAAGCACGGTTCTTTTCTTCTTCCTGGATGCCTGGTGTACACTCCCAGACACTCGCAATACGGTTTCACCTAAATTCTTCTCCCTCCTCCCTCCCTCCCTCCCTCCCTCCCTCCCTTCCTTCCTTCCTTCCTTCCTTTTCCTTCCTTCCTTCCTCTTTCTTCCTTCCTTTCTTTCGGACCCAGTTGTGTCTGAACTCCCCGTGCTCTTTTATCCTTCAACTGATTTTCTTTGTTCTTGTTCGTGTGTACTCTTCACTCTCTAACTTGCAATGTGACCACTAAGGCAGAGAAGAATTGAAATTTTACGTTCCTGAAACATGTTAATGAGAATGAGCTTGTTTATTATAATGAGATATTTGATTTTTATTAATCTTCTTTCAACGAGACGACTGAAAAAACCAAACGAATTGGAATTTCAGCAGTGGCTAAGGAATAAGTAAATGAGAGAATTAGTTTTTGTTTTGACAAGCAGTAAGTGCTTTCTAACTCTTATGTAATGTAACGTGTTATTACATATTTGGACAAATTTTATAGTTGATTTTTAATGTTTAATGTTTCTCATGACTTATTTTTTTCCCTTTAAATGCATACATAAATGAACTAAATACCTCATCTGGTGAGAATCTAGTTTCACACAAATTACATTAGGACTCTTAATTAAGGAAAACATGATAAAAATTAAATTTAAGATTTAAGAAAACAGGTGTCAGAAGCATGAGACTCTAACAAAACACTTTTCTTGGGCTAAAATTCTTTAAGATTTTATCCAACATAATGAGTATTTCAACAAGCATACCACCAAAAAGAAAAAAGAAAGCTATAGGAAAAAAATGGCACCAACATGCATGATTGGGTTCAAATATTAACATTAAAATATTGGGGAATTTATAAAAATATATTAATAGGTATTCCTGTAGCAATTATTTTTAAATACTTTCTATGCAATCTCATCATAAAATCACAAGATAAACACTTTTGCCTCTACCACAATAATATAAGTTTATCTTACAAGGTTCTAATTATGGTGACATAATTGGAACAAAAATGTAAAAAGGTTACAATGACTGACTCTATTTTTTGTTTATAAAATATAATTAATTATGGAACAAAAATATGTGGAATTGTTTTTCTCTGCCTATTTTGAAGTATCTACTTTATTTGCAAAATGTTTTTTGGTGGATATTTGGTTCCACAGTAAATATAAGTAAATGTATAAAGTACTAAGTAGTTTAAAATCATTCATCCCATTGGAAGAAACCATTATTTTTCATTTGAAAAGTTGAAAGAGAAATATTTTTTAAAAACCCAAGTGAAGATTAAAGGAGATAAATTCATACTTGTTTCCTTTTAGTTCTAGGCCTATAATTTATAATTATTTAGTGACCTACATGGAGGCTTTTGTAAAGAGTTTGATAAACCCTCCACAAGTTTTCCTTAAGATGTTTTTTAAGATGATCATGAAATGACAGTTTTGCTTAGTTTATTACCTTCTTTAACTCTATTGGCCATCCTGATTAAACATTAAATATTTTTTGTGTGCTATTTTCTTGTATTCAGATTCAAAGCAGAAAAAATAAATGTGACAGAATAACTTGAGCAATAATTCTTAAGGGGGCTAGAGGGTGGAATTAAGGATGGTTAGGAGAGAAAGGTAGATAAAAAAGCAGCCAGGGAGTAAAGTAAATACACAACTCTCCCCAAATTGTTAAACCCTTTCTTTCCCTCCCATTCTCATGCCCCTTTATTCTTATGGACTCATTAAGCAATTTTAGGGAAAATGAAAAATAAGACAAAGATAGATGTTTGTCATGTTAGTAGGGAGAAAGGTCTAAGAAATACTCCTTTAGCTGCCATAAAGACTGTTAAATCCTCTTACTGTCAAATTATGTATGGTTTATGGATGTGGCTGATTTTAGAATTAGAAGAGTATATATGCATCTGCTTTATTTTTCTATTATAGGTAAACTTTTTTTGATGTTGAATACATATATTTAAAAATTAATAAATGATGTATGTGCAGCTTAATGATTGTTTATAAAATAAACATACTTATGAAAGCAGTGCCCAAATCAAGAAAGAGTGCTTTATTAAAGTTGAAAATAATTTAAAAATAGGTTAATCTTCAGTGTATAGCTTGAGACTATTTCAACCTGTCCCACAACCCCGTACCCATATCCAGTCACTGACCACTCTCCAAAGTACCACCCTCTGAAGTATTAGTCCTGACTTCTAAAATTAATTTAGCTGTTTTTCTGAGCATATGTCAAAACAAACTATATCCAGTATAGTCTTTTGTGTCTTTAACTCAACATTTTTATGCTATTCATGAACATTTTTTCTCATTGCTGAATAGTATGTCATTGTATGAATATACCAGTACCACCTTCTGTTGATGGGCATTTGGGTAATTTTCAGTTTTTAGCTATACAAATTGCAATGCTATGAATATTGTACACATCTTTGGCAAGAACATTTATGCATTCTTATTCAGTATACACCTAGAAGTGGAATAGGTTATGTATATGTTCAGCTCTAGTAGTTACTGATAAATTGTTTTCCAAAATGATAATAACAATTTACACTGTCACTGGAGAAGTATGAGAATTCCAGTTTCTTCACATATTTGTTAAGACTTGGCATTTTCAAGCCATTCTGAAACATGCATTGTGATTTGGATGTGCCTTTTCCTGATGATATATAATCTTCTCATTAAAATATTAGTGTGACCAGATTCCAGGTGAATTACATGTAACTAGGAATGAGTAAGAAGCAAAGTTCCTTGACAGAGCAGGTTTCTGCTTTGTAAAGTGCTTTTCATTGTCAAAATTCACTCATTCCATAAGGAAGACATCTACTTCAAGAGGCTTATCCTTTCCAAACTCGTTTCTACATGCACCACCTTCTTTCTGCGAAAGATCATTGTGGCAGAAACTGCTCATTATTCTCCAGTATGTACTTACTTTTTATCCTTTTAGTAATAGGCCCACCCACACATACTTTAGCTGGGCACATTTCTGCCCCATTACATACGTGTCAGTTGGATAATGAAAAAGTGCTCCTCGATAGATGATTGAATAAAAAAGATGTGGCACATATACACAATGGAATATTACTCCGCTGTAAGGAAACATTAAACACTGCCATTTGCAACAACATTGATGGACCTTGAGATCATCATGCTAAGTGAAATAAGTCAGACAGAAAAAGTCAACAAAGATGATGTATTATATAATTGTAAGCTTGAAACCTATATAATTTTCCTAACTAATGTGTCAGTCCAACAATTTAATAATATTAAAAAAAAAGAAATTGAGAAGTGAAATGTCCAAGTTCCAGTCAGTCTTTTGAAAATGAAATCATTTGCCTTCTGCTGCATCTTTTTCCCTCTTCCCACAGCCTGGAATGTGGGTACTTGGTGGTGAGCTGGCATTGACCATGTAGACAAGGACATCATCCTATGGCAGGGAATGGAAAACTTTTTCTGTAAAGGACCATATTTTAGGTTTTGCAAGCTGTATGATCTCTGTCACAACTACTCAACTCTATTGGTGTGATGTGAATATAGCCATAAATAGTACATCAATGAATGGGTGCAGCTGAGGTCCAGTAGAATTTTATTTACAAGAGTAGGTGGCAGGCAGAATTTGGTTCTCAGGCTGTAGTTTGCCAAGTCCTACCCTAGCAGATGGCAGAGCAACGAGAAACTGGGACTTGAAGCGATCTGTTGGAGTAGAGCTGTGCCTCAAGTACAGACTAATATGGGAGAAAAATTTATGTCAAATCTCATTATTGCAGTAGAGTGCTTTCTGCTGGCACCTAAAAATTAGATGATGATTTGAAAGATCGAACAGATGTATATGCTACTTTACATCTATTTTAAAGTGTCACTTAAGAAAACTGCTTAAAATTACTTATTAATATTTTTGCCTCAGGTTTTTCCTTTTTATATGAGGTGTTTTTCCTTTTAATAGAAGAGTTAACTTTGGGATAAATAAATTCATTTCCAAATTTTCTATTGTATTTGTCCTTACGTCAGTTGTTGTTTGAACCCTCTCCAAATTTTTCACTTCTTTTTGAAAAAAAAAGTGGAAAATTAGAGCGGTGTAAAGGAAAGTATATCCCTCAGGAAGTTATAAACTACTACTCCAAATAATTTGCTTTTTTTCCTCATTTCCTATACTATATTTTTACACATTATTTTCTATAGTTACTTTGCTTTGAAATAAATGTTACAGGTTTGACGGTCATCCCTAGCCCATAAATTTTTGTGTATTTGGTTATTAAACACTATTTGTGGATTTTGCAATTTAATAATATTTTTCAAAAGTTTTGGCCATAACACTCTTCATTTGTGATATGGAGAAAATATTAGTATTAAGTTGAAACATATGTAACTCCTCAAACCATTTTTAACCTAAAAAAAGTGAGTCACTTAATTTTTCAACCTAGTATATTCAAAGACACTACTACTTAATAAGGAAATAAAGTTAAATATATTAAAATTAATATTATACATGAACGTTACTCACATCATTATATACAAATTATCTGTTATTCCATTGCATACTCAATTTATTCTACATTAAATTAAAATTTTTTTTCAACAAATTTTTATTGAATGCCTTTGATGTGCCTGATTCTTGTGGCATTGATTTAGGAAATAGGTATACATCAGTAAACACGATGGAAAACAAAAAAGTTTTCTATTGTGTTGAGTGTGGTAAGTGCCATGGAAAAAAACTGCTTAGTGTAAGTGGGATCATGAGTGCTGAAAGTTGGGGGCAGGTTGCTATTTTTAATAGGGTTACCATGTAAAAATCTGATTGCAAGGTGATATTTAAATACATACTTGAATGTAGTAGGGAAGTAGTTAAATGCATATCAAGTGAGGGTATTCCAGAGAGAACTGACATTTCAGAGAAGATAAGGTGGAAGGATGCCTGGGATATTGGAGGAATGTTACCAAGGTCACTAGACAGAAAGAATTGTGGGCAGGGAGATCACTAGGAGATGAGGTCAGTGTGGTAGCATGAGATATGGCTATCTCTTGTGGGGCATTTTCAACGATTTAAGGTCGTTGGCTTTTACTTTGAGTAAGATGGAGATCTATTGGAGCTTTTAAAAGATTTACTTACTCTTTAATTGAATCCCTTTGGCTAATGTGTTGAGAATTAATTCAACAAGGAACCAAGAAGAAACAAAAAACAAAAAACAAAACAAAACAAAACCAAACCAAAACCAACCCCCCCCCCCAAAAAACAAACAAACAAAAAACAAAAAACGAAAACAAAACAAAAAAAAAAACACAGGGAGACCTGACCAGAGGCTCTTATAGAACCCTGGTTGGTAGTATTTACTGTGATGTACAGTGGTTATACTGGGGATATACAAGGGCTCTCCCCCCAAAAAATTCCAGCCATAAATGCCTCTATTTTTCATATTACATGGCTGGATACTTTCTGGGCAGCCCTTGTATTGTGAAGAAAATACAAGATTTGCTGATTGTATGGAGTGGGGGAGAAGTGAGTCAAGGTTGATGCCAAAGTTTTGGTCTGACCAACTAAAAAGAAAGTGGTGTGATCAATGAAATGAGAAAGACCCCAGGAAGAGCAGATCTGGGTGAGTGTGAATATCAGGAGATAAGCTTTGCATCAGGAGATTAGTTTAATATACCAGGTTCCAAAAAAAATGTATATATATTTTATGAGCTGTCAACATTGCTCAAGCTGTACTTTGCCCAATCAGAAGTGTCTGCACACTGATGGTAACCACTTTCAACACCTCTTATAATTGCAGAAGTCAAATGTGACTTGTATTCAACTTTTGTTATTGGTATATATTGACTATTACAATTTTAATACACTTTTACCCTTTCTTAAAAGCTGTATACATTTTTTTGGCACCCTCTGTACTTATTAGACAATCATTTGGAGACTCTAAGTTTCTATCTCTCTCAGGGTAAAAGCAATCACCGTGTCTTAAAAGGCAGTATTTTACATGATACATTATTTTCCCACCCAGTACCTATGAGAAATCATCTCTTACTGTTTTCCTCCTTCCCTCTGCTTTATTAGCTATGCTAGTCTCTGCTGCTCCTCAAACATGCAGATACATTATCTGCTTCAGGGCTTTTGCATTTCTGTTGCTTCTGACTGCAGTACTCTTCTCTTAGACATCCACATCGCTCACGCCATCTCTTCCTTCAGGTCCCTGGATGAGCCAGTTTCTCAGAGACGCACTCCCCAAGCACCCTATGGAAACCAGTACTCCCTCTGGCCCCTGTCTCACATTTCCTGACTCTCTCACCTTGCTTTATCTCTCTGCACAGTACAAAGCATCTGACACAGTATATATTTACTTCTTCATTATTTACTTCCACTTTCTCTCATTAAAGTATGAACTTCAAGTCATAACCGTGGAAGCGCACGGCTTGGATGTTTCTTCCAACTGCAAGGATTGAGATGAGCTGACATGCTTCCACTGCAGTGCCTTTTGGAGCAACTGCACAAGTCAAGCCAAGAACCACACTCTTTCTGGTCAGCCTCAGCACGAAAGAAAAAGAAGGGATTGACCATTTCTACCCAGTATGAGACTTCTCAATAGGTAATATTTGTTCCATAACTTCCTATTGCATCTGCTGAGCTTTCTTTCAGCTCTGAGGTTCATCATAGTCTGAGGTTCTTCCTGTGCAGTCCTCATTCGTATTCTCTCTCTCTCTCTCTCTCTCTCTCTCTCTCTCTCTCTCTCTCTCTCTCTCCTCTGTCTCCCATGACAGATTAGTATTACGGCTCAAGCTCTTCCCAGCTCAATCCTTTTTTCCCATTTATCTTTCACAGGCAGACATTACCATTCCCCATCCCTTCAAATAAAAACAATAATAAGAAAAACACTCACCCTCTTGCACGTCTATCCTGATATCAGCTTCTCCTTTCTGGAGGATTTGAACTGACTTGCTTGGTATTAGGAGTGTTCTGACCAAGAGGTAAGTGGGATTGGAATTTGGGGAGTGGTTCCCTTGCCATCCTGCAGGTTCTGTGGGACACAAATAGTTCCTGGTACCAAGTAGTGGTCCATCTGCTAAAACTTTCACTACTGATGACTAGGGAAGATGTTCTAGTGGATAGGATTATCCTGCGTGGTGTAATGATGCAGCTTTTGAAAAGTATGGAGGATACAATGTATTTAATGACAGTGACATTGGCTGTTAATAAGTTGCAATAATATTGTAGTGAGAGAAAGACTATTCAAAAAATTGCAAGCAGTTTACAAATGATTTAAAATTAAGTGTGAAAGCAAGAAGTTGTTAACTTCATCAGTGGGAGAGCAGAAAAAGCTGGAAACCAAATTTAGGACTGAATACGTCAGAGTTGTTGAGCTTCAAAGACAGCAAAGGTCTTTATTACAAGGTTTGGTGTCCTGTGGACACTTTGGAGTCCTTGGGTATCAGCAGACAGGAAGAGCAGTCACCATTCTCTGATGAACAGGAGGAAAATGTGTGGACTCAGGTGGTCCACTTTGGTGCCTCTTGGCACTCCCTTGTCTAGTTGTGAGTGAGGAGGACACAGTAACCAAACTAAGGCTCCTGGAAAGAGCATTTGAATTTCATCATTAGATAAACCTCCAAGACCAGCTAAGCTGGTAGCCGACGGAGAGAAGGATTGAGAATGAAGAGTGCAAAAGGAAGACAAGGAATACCAGTTGCAACCACAGAAGAACTGCAGTGATTGGGCTGGCTGTATAGTTGGTTCTACTAATGTCTCTCTTCCAAATTTCTGCTCAAGAAGAGACCAAGTGACACCTTGAGGAGCCACCCCTCAGCACTTACATGGAGAAGTGAACTGTGACATTATGGAGGTATACCACTCAGATCTCCCTTCTAGAAAGAACTTCAGCTCGAGGAGTGGAGTTAGCCAATGTCTGCCTTTGCACTACAACTCCCCATTGTGTTGGCTGAGACATTACTGCACCCACATCATAGTCAAACGCTCTCTCTATACCCAGTTTTACTTCCTTGTCTCTTTCCTTTCACAGGTATCATATCTGTGTCACAGTCAGAAAGCTTTCTAGCCCAGTTCTGCTTCCTCCCTCTGTATCTTTCACAGACATTCCACCTCATTCTTCCACCCCACATAGACATTAACTTCATCCATTCCTAACTGGGACTCGGCACCTGCTTCCTAAAGGACCCAAACTGACCTATCCCATGAGGGCAGAATTTTATCTTTCTGATTCTCAGCTAAATGCTCAGTGCTTTGAGCTGTATCTTCCAAGTTGTAGTCATTAAATAAGTAGATTTTAAAAGCTGTAATTGGAATTACACATGATAATGATCTCCCTTCATATTAGACCATAAGCTCATTTAAGACTGGTATGTAATAATACTAATAATAACAACAAAAATATTGTCAAATAATTGTATGTGTTGAGTGCTATGCATGTATTATTTCATTTAATACCACAGCCTTATGCATAAGATTCTTTCATTTTCCTCTTTTCCAAATGAGTCCCAAAATGGTCGAGTTCACAAAGTGTAAATGCTCACATCAGGCTTCAAACGTAAGTCAGAGCCCAGAGGTTTGATTACCAAGTGACAAGACTCCCTACTAACTCAGGTCTTAATCTTTCTGATATCAGCACCTAGCAGAGAGTCTGACATGACATTTCATCAATAATTTGCACAGTCTTTCAATGAAATTTATACAGTTCATGTTATTTGCATTTTGTTTGGAAGCATTTTATTACCCTTTTCTTCAATGAAGAGTATTGTATTGCATTCACTAAACATTTTCATTAAATAAGTTTCTTTAAGTAAGGCTCCCAAGGGTATCATTTAGATTTATTTCTGTCCTATATTATCTCTTCTAAATTTAAGTGATTTACTTAAGCTTAAAAATGCTGGCTGTGTCAGAACTAACAACTTTGAAGTGAAAGGCTCCCTAACCATTTTCTTGTTTCTTGACTCACCAGCCTTCCTTGGGCAGGGTTTCCTGGTTATTCTGCCATGGTCTTTAGCCTCTTTGTGGCTTTGTACAGCTATCATTTGAGGATTACAGAATCTCCATATTGGTTAGTATCATGCATGGAGGAAACCATCATCACGGTGAAAGCCATTACTGTCATTATCTCTGTGGGTCCTAAAAGATGATGACCCTCCAAAGCACTCTCTTAAGTGTTGCTGTATGCCAACTGAAAATTCCAATTTTTAAAAACAAATTCCCCCTCATCCCATCCAATTGGCAATAACGGCATATCAATCATCTTATTTGGCAAAGTGGTTTGTTACCCACTTTTGTTATCCTGTTCCCAGACCTTTTTCAATACCTTCCCTTGGGGTTTCACGGCATTCTCAAATCCAAATTTGAGCCCATGTTGCTTCCGTCCTTCAGAGCCACAGTGGCTCACCAACGCACCATTAACTTAAAGCATCTTTAACCCATTTCCCGTTCAGGAAAAAATAAAAAATAGTGCGACTGTCACATTCTTTTAATTTTACAGGAATATGCTGTTTGAGGCTGAAGCATATCTGAATGGTTTTCAGTGTGAAAATAAAACATAAAAACTGTTCTTGGAGTTATTTCTAAACAGCACTTGTCTCTAATTCTAATGTAACAGCAATGTATATGACGATCGGTATTTAATAATTTTTTTCATGCATAGGAATGCTACATTGTCTAGGATTTGACATTTTTAGCAATCAAGAGTTACCATATTTTGTAAATGGAAATACCACTACTAAAACCAGAATACTATAAATAGAATGATGTCATTTGTTTCCAAAGACTACCAATATACTAGAGCGATGTGAAAATAGTAATAAAAGAGGGCTATTTCATGGTAAACTTTGGGGTAAGGTTAAGAGTGTAATCCACGAGTTTTCACTAGTAAGTGCTGCAGCTGCAAGCACCACCGGTGAGTGAGCATTCTCGGGGTAAGCGGGAAATGGGCTAAAAGTAAGTTGCCACACACCCACCAGTGGACAAATGAATAAAGGTTCCCTCAAGTCTCCTTACAGTTTATTCCATGAACGTATGGCGTCTTAGTTCATCTCTCTGTCCTTCCATGATTCAAAACTTAGTCTCTGTTATTCCGTCCTGGATTTATGATTATGTACCTGGATTGGATCTGCTATTCTTCTCCATGGTTGTTTGACTTTGAAGTGGCTCTTGGACCATTATTTCCAGATTAGCTATCTTCAGTTGAAACCCACTAGGAAATATATGATGAATTTATTTCATTTCATTACAGGGTAGAGTGATAATAGGGTAAACACATTAAAGATAGCAGAAATGATTAGATAGTACTCGAAGTTTTAAGATGCTAGAGGAAAAAAAAAAAGGACAAATGGTTTTTAAAGTCCCTGATAATTTAAATGTACTTTAGCTCACAGTCTGATGACTTTGACCCTGTCTGAATATCAGGTTTGAACTTGGCAACCTGTGGAAACCAAACACTGTGTAAGGAGAGTGTGAGCTGGTTTAGTGCTGCCTTTGGAATTAATAAAGCAAACAACACTGAAAGCGATACCATGTTGGTCACAGTTAATTCACTGCCCGTATCTGAGCGGAAACATCCCCAACAGACCTACACACGGTGTGATGCAGTGTGCCTCCGGGGCCTCAGACTTTTTCAGGGTTCCATACTGTACTTCTTCTTTTCTTGTCATACTTTTATTCATTGACTCTCCAATGTCCTAACGATCTCCCTTACTACTACGCCGTGGGCTTTTCATGAATGGTGCTATAATATTATCATTAAAAAGCGGCACCTGGAGGTCTGCGCCCCCGGCTGTTCGCGATTCAGCAGCAGGCTAGGCAGGCCCGCGCATGCGCTCTTCCGTGCATTGGTCTGGACGGCTGCTACTTAGCGGAGCGTGCACCGGTGGAAAGAGCTCCTTGCCAACCTGGAGGCACTTCTCTGGCTGGACAGGTAGGCCAGGTCTAGGGAGCTGGGTCTGCCAACCCACCAGGCTGACAGCCAGCCTGACCTGGATGGGCTTCCAGTGGTCATCTTGAGGACTGAGGACAGGAGCTCCCGACTTCCGGCGTCACTGGGCTCGCTCTGGAGGGCTGAATGGCCGACTGGCCGGCTTCCCGCAGGCCTGTCCTTGCTTTTGGCAGCCGTTGTGGGAGTGGCTTTGGGGGCTGCGGTACTGGGGTTGAGGTGAGCCAGGGAACTCCGGTTGAGGTCCTGTAAGCTCCACCAGTTCTGGGGGTGAAGGGGCAGCATCTGGGGCTCACCATGCAGATGCTGGGCTGCGTGGGCAGCAGAGGCATGGGGAACTTGAGGAGGTCGTTACCTGGGTCAGTCACGGGGAGGAACGTTAAGTCTTCTGTGTGTTTGGCTGAATTCATGGTGCAGTGGGAGGCCAGCAGGGGTTCTGAGGCAGCATGGTGGGCAGACATGTGGCCTGCATCTTCTGCCTCTTCCTGAGACTGGGTACGCAGGTGCAGGTGCCATGGGCAGGGCCTTGTGGTGCTCAAACTCGCAGTGCAACACTAGGCACAGATCTATGTCATTTGCCTATGCCAAGTGCAGCACCCTTTGGTCCAGAGCCACTTCTGGGGAGAGTACAGAGCGAGACTCAGACCTGCCCTGCTGGTGGTGTTGGGCAATGGCAGCACCTTCTGGAAGGAGAGGGACAGGGACAACCGCCTCAGTGGAGTGTGGGGAGCCCACCTCTGCAGGCAGCCAGGACGTGGTCACTGTGGGATACAATGCTGTTGAGCACGTACTATGAGGGCAGGCCGATAAATTTTGCCTCCAGGGTAATATTCTTTGTTGCATTACACATATGTGGATAGAACCGGTTCTGTGTGGTCACAGGGTATCTCCTCTGCATCACTCTTGACCTTGCACACACGGGTGCTTGCATTTTTCACCAGCGGACATAGAAATGGAAGTGTTCAGACATTCAGTTCAAATGCTGTCATTTAATTCTTAATGGTGGAAAAACTTCCTCCAATTGAAATTCACAGACGAATGCAAGCCATTTAGGTGACCAGTGTGCTGATGTGAGGACAGTGAGATGCAGGGTGAGGTGGTTCACAGATAGGGAAGGGGGGCACGCAGATCTGAGTGACAAATCACAAAATGGAAGGCCTATGACAGCAAGTGGTCCGCTTCATCAAGATCACGGATTGTATTGATGTGTGTGATGATTTTGTAGAAAAATAATTATGCAGCTTTGAAACTAAGTGACGTAGATATATTTATTTTTTAAATTTCATTAAAATACCTTTTCTCATTCATTTTCTATTTAAGTGGAGGCAAAATTTATCAGCTGGCCCTTAAGTGTATTAGGCACTGTGCATGTGCTGTTTACTTCTTAACTGTCCCTTCTCCTCATCCATGAAATGCATCCATTCCAGACCAAGTGTTTCTCTTAGTATGAATGAATTCTGACCAAGACATTTTGTTGCAATTAAATGCTCAGTTTTACCTTTCATGGTGAATACCCAAAGGGAGCAATTCTTTTAATGGTCACACATGGGTGTGTGGCACTGACTCCAGCCTTGAGGTGGCTTAGTCTGTACATCCTTAGTTGTAGGGCTTCAGTTCAGCTAGACTTGAGGTAACTCTCAATGATGACTGTTCTGGTTTTAGTTGTCATTTTGATGTGGTTGTGAGAGGGGGTAAGCACATCATTTACCTACTCTGCCATCTTGACTGAATCTTCCTTCTTCTTTACTCCTAATCCATGAGCCATATTATTATCAACCTAAACAACTTCTCTGACATCCCCCCACACAAAACTTTCAATATTTTCAATATTGAATGCTATTCATATAATATGAAATCCTTTGAGCACCATTATAGATCCTCCAAACTCCCTCTGTCTTCTAACTCACCATGGAACCTCATGTGCTCTCTCTCAACCATGTCAGGAATATGCTTTCTTATTCCTGATCATTTGTCTTTGATCATTGTACACCCTAAACATCTCATCCTACACCCCTGACTTACATTATGTTATGCATCTATCTGTCCCAAATGTTCCACATTTCCTCTTAATATCTTACCCCACTGCAATGCAGTTTTTACTCTGCAGCTAAAAACAATTCTCTTAAAATTACAAATCTAATCACAACTATTCTGTGTACAAACTCTCAGTGGCTTCAGTCATTCTTAGGATGGAATTAAAAATCCATGATATGACTTATAAGGTCTTTAGTGATCAGGTTTCAGTCAATGTTTACAGATTCATTTCTCACCTTTTCTCCTTGTTTTAGACACACTTAGGCTCCCTGAATTCCTGGGATAGGCCCCAGTTACCCTCTAGGCCTACTGACATCAGACATTCTCCACACCCATGGTACCATAGCATTCTGGCCTTGCCCCCCAGTTCTTCAGGTAGGAAATAAATACAGAGATTATATAATTAATACTCTTCTTAAAAATTAAGAATAGAGGATTTCCACTTTTGGGCAAGGTTAAAAAATAGGAACTGAATTAACACTGGTGTGTGAAACAAGGGAAAAATGGACAAAATATTTGAAAAACGTCTTGGGTGGTAGGATTTTCAAACAATCCTTAAAATTTTTCTATATCATACAACCTGTGATTTTAACTTTGCCCCGCTAACTAACCACCATGCATTTCTTTGGTTGATACCATGTCAGTATATTTAATTTCATCTATATTGAGATAAAAATAAAATGTTATTCAAAATGGATCTTAGCCTTTAATGTAAAACATAAAACTGTAAGACTTCTATGAAAAAAATAAGAGAACATCTTTGTGATCTTGAGTTATGCAAAGATTTCTCAGGTATGACTTCAAAAGCATGATCCATAAAAATACCAATACATCATCAAAAATCGATCTTCAAAAGACACTGCTAAGAGAAAGAAAAGATAAGCAACAGACTAAGAGAAAGTATTTGCAAATTTTATATCTGACTACATAGGAAGTGTATTTAGAATATATTGAAAAAATACTTTCAAAACTCAATTATAGGAAAACAAACCACCCAATAAAGAGCTGGGCAAATTTTTGGACAAACATTTTATCAGAGAAAATATATTTATGACAATAAGTACATAAAAAGAGACTCAATATCATCAGTTAATAGGCAAATACAAATTAAAACCACAATATGATATTACTACATAACCCTCAGAATGGATAAATTAAAAAGACCGACCATACTGAATTTTGGCGAATATATAGAGAAACTGAAACTCTTATAATTTGCTAGTTGGAACGTAAAATGGTGTGACTACTTTGGAAAATAACTTAGTTTCCTAGAAAGTTAAACATACATCTACTATATGATCCAACCATCCACTCTTAGCTACGAGTATTTACCCAAGAGAAATGAAAGCATATATGTTATACAAAAATGGTCATAGCAGCTTTATTTTAATAGCCCCAAACTGGAAACAATTCAATGTATGGATAAAAAACAGGTGTAGCTAAACAGTAGACTCCTATTCCACATGAAAAAGGAATGGACTATTGATATATGCTGCAACATGGATGAATCTTAAAATAATTTTGCTGAGTTAAAGATGACAGCAAAAGAGAATTCTTATTTTATGATTCCATTTGTGTAAAGTTCCAAAAAATGTAAACTGGAAGCATTTTACCTTTACAGTGGTTGCCAGTGAATGAAGGTATGTGATTGGAAGGGAGGAATTATAATTGTAAAGGACATGAAACTTGGTGGTAATAGATAGGCTTATTATTTTGATAGTAGTGATAGTTTTACAAATATATACCGATGTCAAAACTTCTCAAATTGCATTTCAGTAGAGGTGCAGCTTATTATATGTCAATTACACCTTTAAATAAAGCTGCTTGACAGAGAGAGAGAGACAGAGAGACAGAGAGAGACAGAGAATCTCTCTAGTAGGCAAAGGCTACTTCTCTAGCTTTCCTGAGTTGGGAAGAGGTGCAATTACTCAGTAGAATGTGATGCACAGCCAAGAACAAGAATCGCAAACCAAGGGATTTGAAGAATGTGGCTTCTAGTGGTTTGAGATGAGATCTGCGTTCTTGAGGTATAGACCTGGGAATTCCCCAAACCTTGAAAGTTGTTATCAGCTTAGAAGTCTGGTCCATGGTTTAATTATGCATTTCTTGAATTCAGTCTCCCAGTTTTGTGCCACTGGCATCTGAGTGAGATGGTTTTGTATCCTACTGTTAAGATTATGTACATAATACTTAAAGAGTGTTGTGGAATCTAATTTGTCATTGCCTTCATTGATTTTGGTAATTCTGGAAAAAGCTTTCATATCCTAATTTTAAATTAATTTTTTAGTGGATCACACTTCCTGAGCATACTTATAAAAATGTCTTTTGATTACTTTTATCATCAGTATATAAGCTAATGCAATTGTTATCCTAAACTTTAATGAAATTTAATGTGATTCTATTATTTTGAAAGCTTGGAAAGCCTCTCGTATGTGGTGAGCAATTAAATGTAGGACCAATGGTTTTAGTAAATAGACTAAAAAATATGAAAACCACATAACCCAAGTAGTTATATAATACTTAAACAAACTTTCTGAAACATATTTTTAGGGCTATATTCAGTCCAAAAAACATGGAATCAGCAGTTTTCTCCTGGATTATTTTTTTGATGGCTTAATATTCTGGTTCATGCAGGCATGGCTAAAATTATAGTTGGAGTGCTTTGGAATGGTCATTACTGTAAAATTCACTTCCTTTGCTGTTTAATGAGTATGGTTCTTGATTAATATGATGGTCATTAATCTACTGCATGTAAAAAAGATTGTTCAGTTATTATGTTTAAAAAAATGTCCAAACAATTACATTTTTAGACCACATAGAACAAAATTAATTAAATTTTTTTTATCAAGGAGTGGTATTAGATGTTTCCCATTAAACATGAAATATATATTACTATAACTTTGCTCATATAGGCAGTATTACATATTATCTTTGTAACAATCAATAATGAGATTCTAACGTTTAACAGTTTGGTGGACAGTCTGTAATAGGTTTCAATGATTAGTCATTTTTCTAAGGATTATAATAAATTTCTAAGTAGTAGATTGTTTATATCTAAATATTTCTTGCTTACCTAAAATTACATTATAAGAATAAATATAGTTTTATTTTATAGTTTAACTTGTGGTCATTTATGCAACTTGAGACCTGGACTAGTCGTTTGTAAGATGTAAATGAGTAAGCTGGTCTTTTTTTTTTCCAGATATTCATATGTTGACCACGGCTTAATTATACAAATTAGTGTCATTTTCAATAGCACATTGGCCTCTCCAAACATATCTATTTGGTATAAAAACCAGCTTGCCAGTTTCACTCTTAATTTTTTTTCTTTTTGTCATATCTTCCTCTTCCTTTTCATTCTTCTTTGAGGTGTGGGATTTAAACAACCTTTCAGTGAGATAAATCCTCTAACCTCTCAGATAAAACTTCCTCCAATAAAATCCTTAAATCTCAGTAGGTAAAGTCATATTTCAGTGCCATTTTGAAGTTCCAATTTAAGCATTTCATTTGTCTCTTGAAGTTTGAAATAATTTTCAATTCTTAATTTTATTTAAATTTAATTAAAATATTTTACTCATTGTTTTCAACATTTTTTACTACTTCCTCTCTTCCTGCCTTCTTTAATTCTCTGCTCTACAGCAGTGGTTTCCAACTTTTTTTCCACCGGTGTACCCCTTTTAAACCTCTTTCTATAAATTGTGCCCCTTGTTTTTAAAACAGCTGTTTTTAAATACTGACACTTTTGTTCAGTAAAATAGTGAAAATGAGGTAATAAGTTAGGAAAGAAAAATTACTACGCTAAAAGTAAAAACCACAGATTTAATTTTACAATATTTGTAACAGTTAAACATTGATAATATTCAAGTATTTAACAAACTTTAAATTTACTATTATTAATAATATTTATGTTATCTGAAGAGTCTGTAATAATTGTTATGCAGATCACTAGCCAATTGGAACATGTTAGTGAGATCACCAAGCTTGGTTTGATGCACTTAGTTTCTTGAAATTAGACTCAAAAGATGCAAGGTAACAGTCTTAAATCCAGACTTGCATTAAGCTTTTTGTGGTACTTAATTTTTATGAAAGTATAAGAAGAAAAAGCTTGCTCCACTGGTTCAGTATTCATAAATAGCAAGAGGCATTTCAGTGCCTTCTCACTGAGCTGTCTGTATTCCTCACTGATATCTACCCAGAAGGTAGTAAGATGCTTTCTTTTAAAATCAGAATTTAAAGAAGAATCAGTTAAAAGTTCAATTAATTGCTCTTTTTCATTGATTGTTTAGCTTCTTTGAAGAATTATTCACTAAAGGGATCTACAATCCAGATGTTTTCTTTTCCACATTGAGGGAAGTACTTACAAAAGCACACTTGAAGACCTTCCAAGTGACTTATAATATTCTCCTTCACATTTTGGGGTAGGTGCAAGTCATTCTCAGACAAGAAGTGATGCAGAGTTTTAAAAACTTGAAGCTGACCTCTTTCAATACACGCTTTTCAAAAGTCCAGTTTTTAAATCATTGACTTAGTTTTGTTGGTTACATTGAATAGAGTAATTGAGCTGTTTTGAAGTTCCAAGTCAAGTTTATTTCTAGAAAAATATCTGATTAATATTCAAGACTTAGGAGCCAATCACTGTCCTGAAACTTTGGAGCTAGAGGGAAATGAAGGTCTTCAAGCAATACCTGGATTTCATGTCTAAATTCAAACATCTGTGTGAGTACTTTGCCGTAAGATAGCCACCTTACCTCCATATGCAAAAGTAATGTACTGTGAATGTTTTTCATTTCTTCACTCAGTGCTTTAAAGAATCCAGAGTTTCTTGGTTGTGACTTAATAAAATGTACAACTTTCACAACCTCATCAAGAACATCTTTCAGTTCACTTGAAAGAGGCCTGAATGCAAGACTTCATCTGTGAATGCAGCAGTCACTCCATAGCACATGGGGAGCTACTTCTTTAATTCAGTCATGTAGGCCTAGAAAACAACCTTACATAGACTTGCCTCTGTCAGTGCATACAACACAATAATTTGACCAACTAATGTCCTTTTCAATGAAATAACCATTGATTGCATTAAGAGTATCTTCACCTGTGGTATACTCTGTCAACAGGAACAAAGCAATAGCTTTTCCTCAATTTTATTTCTGATCAAGTACCTCGTGATGATGAGCAAAATAGATAAATCAGCAACATCTATACTTTCATTGACCTGGGTGGAAAAAATTTTACTTTTTCTAATTCTATCTACTACTACAACTTCAATATCACCGGACATTTCCAGAATTTGTTGAGATATTGTATTGTTTGAAAAGAGATAGCATTGATTTTGCAGACATGTTCTTCCCCAAACATACAGTACCCTTAATACAAGGAGAAATTAAATCTTCAGCTATGGTGTGGTTTTTACCACATTTAGTTATGCAATAAGCAATATGGTATGAAGCCTCAACGGCATTCTAATTGTCTTTCTTTCTTGGTATCATATATGAAGTAACAGTTGGATGTTTTTCTATGTGCTGAAAATAATGTGTTTCTATGTTTTTATACATAGGATGTTTAGTTTCCAAATGTCATATGAGTAGAGAGGGTTTCATGCAACCGTTGGATAATATTTCTCCACACATAACATACAAAGGCTTAGGACAGTCATCATCCCCTGAAAATTAAAACTCATGTTTAATATATTCTTCAAAGTATTTCCTTTTCTTCTGTGTGGTATCTGAGACATGCACCCTTTTACTATCTCCTGTTGTGGGTGTACTTAGTGATGGATTATAATCCACATCAAGTTTTGTTTTTTTAATGGTTCCTGTTTTCAACCAAGATCCATAACTGATATGCTTAAAATCCCTAACAATAATACTTGAAACTGTTACATGTTAAATTTTAAAAAGCTACTTGGGAAGAATCATGATTAAACACAACACACTTACTTTTACTCAGTCAATAACTAAACTGCTCAAACAGTCTGGCTACATATGTATTTGTATGTTTGGGGAAGTTCTACAAACATCACAAATGGATGGTTCTGAAACTGCATAGTGATTGGTAGAAGAGCATTTTGGGGAAGAGTTTATAGCCACACCAATCATCATTCACTAATGTATCTAATTTTGAAGTGTCTTCATTAATGGTGATTCAAACTTAACATGTATTGTTCCATAACAAACATTTTGTATTTTTATACTTTACTTGTGTTTTTCACCATTATTGATTATTTTTCACATACCCTGGGGCTATGTGCTGGGCTTTTCAATAGATGAAGGCTGTCCAGAAAGTATCCAGCCATGTAATATGAAAAATAGAGGCACTTATGGCTGAATTTTTACTAGACGTCCCTTGTATATTTTGTACTTACAGTTTATCTCAATTTGCACATTACAGTTTCATAGGATGCACTTGATCTGTATTTAAATTTTATATAATTTACTGTTACAAAAGATTTATAGACCCAATTTGTTCCAAAAATACTTAAAAGTTTTTTAAAAACTTAATTGAGAACCCCCAATTATTTCCTTTAATATTCACATTCATGTTGATAATACTGATGCATCTCTTTTAGAGGAAATGATATGAACTTAAAGCAAAAACATATCAGTTTCAAACGTGTGTCTATTGAAGTTTAGTAAATTCTTAACAAACTCTTGTGATAGCACAGTATTATTAATATTGAATTCAATAGGATATTGTAAACTTGAAAATTAACTCTGAATTTATTAACAAAGTGTTCTTTAAAATTTCTTATAGATTTGCAGCCAGTTTACATAATGCTGTCAATTACAATCTATATATAGACATGTTATAAAAATGTATAAAAATATTATTATCAATTGCATTGTTTCAATTTTAACATAAATTCTCATACCTCCCTAGCTATGTTGTACATAAACTTTTCCCTTCCTTGGTGATACAACTTTAACTCATTCATATGCAGTGTGGTATGAATTATAATTTATAAGCAAGAAACCCATCAGGCATTTTTAAAAAGTATAATAACTTGAACTTAGGAAACAGAGTCATTTTATAATAGAAAGGAATGTCTAGGTCTTCAAGCTTCTATAGACATGAAGCAGGCAGAGAAAGTTATTCAGCTCCAAACACAGGCCCATGGTCGTGGTAAATCACTCTCAGGCAACCCATCTGACTGTAATCAAAGAAGTGAAGATGTGTGTTTAGCTATATTTCAAAATTGTAATAGATCTGTGATTGTTATGAGCCTTTCTTTCTCTTCCCTCCCTTTTATCCCCACTTTTATTTTTATTGTTTTAAATACACATATCATAAAATGTACCATCTTAACTATTTTAAGTGTGCAGTTCCATGGTATTAAATACATTCATATTGTTGGGCAACCATCACTACCATTCATCTCCAGAACTCTTTTTACCTATGCCCATTAAACAGTAATTTTCTATTCATTTTTTACCCCCAGTTCATGGCAACCACCATTCTACTTTGTGTCTCCATGATTTTGAATCTTAAGTACTACATATAAGTGGAATCATACCGTTATTTGTCTTTTGTGACTGGCTTATTTCACTTAAAGTTCTCAAGCTTCACCCATGTTGTAGCATATGTCGGAATTTCCTTCCTGTTTAAAGCTGATTAATATTCCATTGTATGTATATACTATATTTTATTTATCCATTCATCAATCGATGTAGACTTGGGTTGCTTCCATGTTTATGTGATTGTGAGTAGTGCTGCTATGAACATGGGATATATAAATACCTTGTTAAGACTCTCAGGTTTCAATTCTTTTGGGTATACACCCAGAAGTGGAATTGTTGGATCATATATTTTTGAGGAGCCACCATACTGTTTTCCACAGCAGCTATACCATTTCACATTTCCAGCAGCAGTCTGCACGGTTCCAGTTTTTCTACATCCTTGCTAACACTTGTTATTTTCTGGGGTTTATTCGATAGTAGTCATCTGATGGCATATGAGGCACTTTCTCATTGTAGTCTTGATTTATATTTTCCTAATGATTAGTGATGTTGAGCATCTTTTTATATGCTTATTGGCCAGTCGTATCTGCTCTTTACAGAAGTATCTATTCCAGTCCTTTGCTTGTTTTTGAATCAGATTTGTGGTTATTGTTGAGTTTTGGGAGTTCTCTATACATTCCAGGTGTTAATCCATTATCAGATATATAATTTGCAAATATGTTATCCCATTCTGTGGATTTACTTTTTAATCTCCTGCCAGTGTCTTTTACTGTATACAGTTTTTAAAATTTTCATGCAGTTTAATTTGTTTTTCTTTCATTATCTGTGCCTTTGATGCCATATCTAAAAAATCATTGCCAAATCCAATGCCATGAAGTTTTTTCTTTATGTTTTCTTTTAAAAGTTTTATAGGGCTGGGGCTTGCAACAATTGGTGTGTGTGGGGGACAGAGGTACAACAAAGTGACCACCCACCTCTTTGTATCTCCGTGATTAAAAGCAGCAATCAGTGGTCAGAGCACAGATTCCTGATATTTAGAGGACAAGTTCCTTTGTACCATGGGTGGCTCCTGCAAACTGTGTAAGCTGATCCTGGAAAGGCTTCATGGCTGCCTACTGTGGGGCTGGGGAGTAAGGGTGGGTAGCTGAGTTGACTGACATTAACTACAGTTTACCCTCCAAACCTTCTCAGAAGTTGCAAACCTTCAATAGACTCCAGAGTTTCAAAATAGATACATCAGACAGATTCTGTGAGTGCAGTTGTCTAGGTGGGGAGATAGATTCCTGATGCTTCCTACTCTACCATCTTCACAGTCTCCTCTCTGAGTCAATGTGTCTTTTTAATCAGTCTTCTAAAGTGGTTGTTTGGGTATAGGCCAACATTTAAAACACGCTTTAAAGAGCCCGAGTGAAATTAATTTGAGCTGGAAAGGTGTGAATAGATCATGGAAGACTAGCAGGCCCCTTTGTTCCCTATTAAATATAATTATTTTAATGTGACTAACCTCTATGTGCAATGATGTTCTAGTAGTTTTATTTGTCCAATATGACATTTAATCAACAATTAGTTGTATTTACTGGCCTCTACAATGGACTCTATAATATCTAGTCATCTATAAATTTATAATTAATGACAGTAATCAGTTCATAATTTGTTTTATTTGGGCTGAGTTAAACATAATTACCCAGTTTATGGCAAATTATTGTCATTGGCCTATGCAAAGCTTCTCTGTTTGTTGGTTTATTTAAAAAATTACCTCATTTTATCAGCAATTTCCCTCATATATCCTTACCCTTATGAGCAACCTTAGAGCATGTTTGAGATGTATCCTTCTGTTTGCATTTATTGGATTATATTGTTATATAGAACTAATTTTGTTTCTTGTTTTTCTATTTAGCATTGTTTTTAAGATCTATGTTATTCTTTTTATACCTATTCAATATTTTTCCTGCTATAACACAGTAGTTTATAGTATGCATATCCATACTTTATCTTTTTTCCCAGTGGTGGACTCAGAGATCCTTTCTTTCTTATTATCACAAGCAATCCTTGTACAACTTCCCTTGTGGACTGTGTGATAAATTATATTCAAGCATAAAACAGTGCTGTTAATGCTGCATTTGTGATAACCTACTTTCATATCCTCTGTTTCTCCTTGGGAATTTAAATTAAAGGCTGTAGGAAGAAACTTTTTAATCCCAACTTAAGGGGCCACTGATTTTCCCACAGACTTACTAATGAAGTGAATCAAGTCATTATGGTATGGTATAAATTCTATGTAAATACTGAGTATTGTTTAAATGGTCATTAAAAAATACTTCTGGAAAGAAAAATTCTCACATGGAAGTGTATGAAAATTGTTGCTATCATTATAAAGTCATTTGAAAGAGCATATTATTTGCTATGCAGTCTATCATAACTTCTTACTTTACAAAATAATTTTAAGTAGTATGAAAGAATTTCCATTTTCTTCCCTATAATCTTGAATTGTTGGCATCTTTGCCAGTTCATCTGGGCTGAGTTGAAGTTATGATCCATAAATAACACCATCCATCAAAATTTCAGACTAGTGGCTAACATAAATAAGTATACTTGGACCGCTAGTCAATTTTATATGCTAGTTATAGGCTAATTAAAGTTTAAGATTCTCATAGAATATAAATCACTTTCTTCCTGTGAATAACGATTGAGCATATTCAATTTCACTATTGTTTTACTTTTCTTCTTTTCGAAATTTAATAAGTAAAAAAAAAATCAAAATAAAATTTGAGATTAAGGTTATATTTCCATCCAAGAGTTTAGTATGATATGTTAAAGATGGTCACAGATTATTTGACCTTTCTTCCATGAGAGGCAGGGTCTCTTCCCCACTTCTGGATCTAGGTGAGCTTTGTGACTTCTTTGAGCCATAGAATATGGCAATGTGACCTTGTATCTGTTTCCAAGCCTAGCTTTTAAGAAAAAGGCACTTTCCAATTATAACCTCTTGGGATGCTTGTTCTGAAAGCAGCAGCTTCCGTGTAAGAAGACTGACCATGCTAGGAGAGCCATGCTAGAAAGAATCCCAGGCAAGCCACGTGGAGAGCCAGATGGATGTGTATTTAAGCCCCTAAGCTGTCCCAACCATGTCAGCACAGGCAGCAGGCATGTGGGTGACAAAGCCATTATATGACCCTAGCCTGCCTCACTTTCTGACTGTAATTGAATGAGGGACCCCAGATATGAACCACTTCAGCTGAGTTCAGTCTACTCACAGAACAATGTAAAATACATAATTGTTTTAAGCCATTGTTTTGGAGGCGATTAAGATGCAGCATCAGGAACACTTGATGTCCAAACCGATGTTCAGGCTTCTGGGATATAATGGCAGTGCTGCTAAAATAAATGTGTCTATGGGGTCATGTGTGCTCTCCTTTTACTAAAATACTTTATTCCTATCTGTAGTAATTAGGACAAGAAACAGGAGACAATGAATAGTTTCTAAATGTTTATGGCTTGGATTGAATTTGAAACTTACAGTGATCTATTGAGCAAAGAAGACCAGCAAGGAAAGTAGATAAATGTGTTTGCAATTGCAGATAAATTTGATGAGCCTGAAAATTATTTAATTCTTATCATGTTCAAAAATATACTTCTCAGGAATTGTTTTATCACCCTCAGGAACATTCAGCATTTTTCTGTGGGATTATGTAGATTTGGGAAATTTTTATTTTGTGAGATGAACCCTTTATTCATTTTTCAATTTGGGACTGTGTGTATGTTATCAGAAAATATGAAAAATTTCCATTGCATATTTGTATATTTTCAAATACCTTATCGTTGAGTTTTGCATCTGTATTTATCAGATGTGTGATCTGCATAGATCCCTAGCCTTCAGTATCTTAATCTATAAAATTAAGATAATGACTGTATCCAGTTCATAAGTCTTTATTGGAAAGAACAAATGGGAGAATTCATGGAAAACTAGGGGGAGTGCCTGGTAGATATTAGATGCTCAATAAAGTTATTTATTAATGATGATGATGATTATTAATATTATACTGTCATTACCATATGAATAACAACAATAGAAATAAAAGGTCACAGCAAGAGATTGTTTGGAAAGAGATTAAATCCACAGTTTCTTCATTTTCAAGTGAAGAATCCTGGTGGAATTCTACTCCTTGCCTATTGCTATTTGCAATTGTCCTAAACATTCTTCAAAAATATTTTCTTGAGTAAGTAGTGACTATTTGGACACCAGTGTAAAATGTTCCTTGTGTCTTTGTATCATTTTATATAGATTAAGTCTGCATTTTGGAAGAATGTATGTCTTTCAGTCTAGACCAGGAAGTATAGGACTCTACATTTCCCCAGGGGCATCAGATGACACTTGAAAAATTTCTTGCCTAAGTCTCAACTGAGTAACAAACAGTGTAGGTTCAGCTGAGATGATAATCTCTTCCTAAGGTCATAGAGATGAGAAAGGATTTAAAATTTTTCGAGATCTGGAGTTTCTTTTTCCCCCTCTGGTACATTAATTCTCACCATGGCTTGTCTCTGTGTGTTGGTGTACTTCTTTCCAGTTTCTGTGGCTACCCTGAATTTTACTTAATCTAACACCTAACTGTTCCATTATACTGAAAACTGTAGTGTATTTGTCTGCCTCTTCCAAGATAGATTGTATGCTTTGTTTTCACTGCTGCATACCTTGCTTGGCATACAGAAGTTAGTCAGTAAGCACTTGCTGAATTAATGAACAAAGAGATGCTGAAGTCTGTGTGCCAACTCCTTTGAAGCTGATTCAGAAGAAACAGAGCACACTGCCATGGAAATTATGGCCAGTGGTTTCAGCTCTCCCGTGTCCAACTAACTTTTGGAGCTAGTTGAATTTTACAACTTTTTTTTTTTCCTTCTCCCCATTTTTGTATTTCCATATATCTATCTAGTTTATATCACCTATTATTTATGGGCCTGGGCTACCTCTTTGTTATATAAAACACTGACCTGGCTTTATTTTTTAACACAAAAGATTGAATGTATTTTTGCAGTAATAGTGGTGTTGATTTCCATTGGGAATATGGATGTTCCCTTAACACACTTGAAGACCGTATCACACTCGATAGTATTCCAAAAAGGAAGGTGAACTGTTTTCAAAGGTAATGAATAGCTTTAACAACAAAGGATGTAAACACCTCATGAAACAAAAAGTGTCTAGTCATATGAATGACTTGTGGCTGAATATTTCAACAGGATCGATCTTTGTTTCTTTGATCTTTAGGTTTTTACTTTTGAATGTCCACACCTGGCATCAGCAGTAAAATACACAGCATCTGGATTACAGAATGCAAATAATGTCCATTCAGGCAAACTTTCACGAAGAGCAGGTTTGGGATCTGCATCATGCATTGGAAATAAATTGATTTAGACTGCAGGAGAAACTTTATATGATTTTGGGAGTCAACTTTAACTTTTTCTCATTGAACCTATTGTTGCCTCCCTTTTTGGTATTGAATAGGATTGTTTACTATTCTCACTATCATCCTAATTCTAAACATTATTAATCTAGCAAGTTTAGTAAGAATGAGTAGTTTTGTTTCTTAATTTTCTGCATACCTGTCTGCTTTGAATAGATTTCTAAAACTCAAGAGAGAATTATTTATTAGCAAGACACTTAAACATTTCTCTTATGCTATTTATTGTCTGCAAGTTTTAGATACCTTCAAAAAAAAAACGTAAAAATTTGAAACAAGCCAACGTATTTTTTTTTCAATTATATGTTATCATAATTTTTTTTCAAAAACTTTTATTGAAGTGGGGTTCGGAAAAGTACAAGAATTAACAAAAAACAAAAAAACCAGAAAACAGAAAACAAAAACAAAAACAAGACATAACAAAATAAAACAAAACAGAAGAAGGCAACTATTATGTGTGATTGGGTAATATGTCTTCCAGGCAAAATGTGTCTGGGACAGATTTTATATTAAATAGACAACTAGTGACTTCTTCAAGAAAACTTGTAGATCATGTTCTCTTTAAGTAGATTGTTAAACTTGCATTTAGGTATAATAAAGGTGATACTAGGTTACCCAAACAATTTATAATAGTAACTTTAAGGTCTTTTTTACTGAAAGCTATTTGGTTAGTATGCATATGTATGTGACTCATGTAGTTGGGTTAAGACTTTTTAAAATTTTTATTATAACCTGGCCATTTTGTAAAGAAGGTATGTGAAGAAAATATTATATTCAGAGTGAAGAAAATTGTATACCATTAAAATTGTCTATTCTGACAATGCTTTTGGTCTTGTTAATTTCCCCCCTACCCCTATCCATCTAAATATCCAGATGTTTGATGTTACATGTGATTGTATGAAAGCTCTGATCTGAAATCCTATGGCTTACTGGATTACCCTTTACCCACATGGTTTAAATTAATAATAAAAAAAATGAACCAGGGCAATCTTGCAACAAAAGAACAAGACTTTATTGTATAACAGAATTGCAGATGTGGAAAGGTGCTTATAATAAAGACAGAATATTTCTGTTTCATAGAGCATCTGGAATGCCACAGGATCTCTAAGTTATCAGGAGCTAATGTTAGACAGCCTTGGTTTGTGATTAATTTAATATTCAGAGAAACTTTTTTTTAAAGCCTTGTGCCATTCATCATCATAATGTCATTTTTGCAATCCTAAAATGATTTACAAAGTCAACTCTCCCCCCTAATTTCTAAAACAATATTAAGACATCAAAAAGTTTCAGATAGAAACTTCAAAGGGCAGCCAAATCAGAGATTTCTGGCTAAGACAGTTTAGATCATTTAATATCCTTTGGTTTTCTTAGGATTAAATTACAGCCTATAGAATTTCTGGAATCTGGCTAAGGAAGTATTATATAATACAGCATGGCAATTTTGGGGAGGCTGGCAAAGGACTAAGAGAAGGAGATGCCATCTTTTCAATTTATCAACCTTTCAGTGAATGCCTGTGAAATATTAGAGGTATGAGAAGTTATCCCAGGGTGGATAACAAGCTCTGATAACCAGAGAGATGTTTGTCTGTAAGCCCAGGGTGACATTCATTTGGAGACACTTCCTTTCTTCTTTGTAGTCATCACATTACAGTGAAGCTTAGATCTACGGCTCATGAATGAATGAGGCAGAAACCGATAACAGGAACTCATTCTGGCACAGCCACAAAGGCAATGCTTCCAGTCATTGTGGTTTTCTGGCGACAACAATGAATGCTGGTTGCTTGTGCAGCGCCATGATGTGGCATGGGAGAATCACACCACACATCATTCTGTCTGCAGGAACAATCCTGCATGTAACCACCAGTCTCTCTGAGGAAATCCAGCATTTTCTGAAGGAACCACATTCAGTTTGAAGTTGAGCTGGTAAAAGAAATGGTCTGTGAAACAAATGTTAGTGCTCCGACTAAACAAAAATATAAGTGATAGTTACAGGAAATGACCTGCTACAAAGAACTTTCCACCTCAAACACACACATGCCACCAGAAAGGTGAGCATGTTATAGGTTGTGATGTGCATAAAAGCAAATTTGATCGCTCCTAGGATAACATATGCTTTTTAAACGAGATTTTGGTGACCTCAGGCTATACTGTTGGTCTGACAATCAGGTGCTTCTATGCCTTAAGCTTGCAACAAATTGTACAAACAAAATGCGTTGGAGTTTTTATGATGTAGAGAGATCAGTGACAGAAAATGATAGCAATTCCAGAAAAAGTTTGCAGAAAAATTGCTTTTCACAATTTAAAAATTTATTTTAAAATTTAAATATATACCTACTATTCTTAACTTCAATGTTTTGTGCATGTGTACATGAGCATCAATACCCTGAAGCCACAAGAACATGATTTAAAGTGATTCAAGTGTGAGATCTGCTTAAACACTCAATGCTTCTAAACCACAGTCTTAGAAAAACCAGAGTTCACTTTCTAGATATATTTCAATTTGGCATAACTAAATAGATCCAAACCCTTATTAGTTCAAGCTGCATATTATACTGTTCCTAGAATATGTTGATTCTCCCATTTTATTTGCACTTCACATTTTAAATTTAGATATGCTATTGCATCAGAATGCGGCTATCTTTTATTGTTTTCAAAGGGTTGAAAGTGTAACTATTTGCTTCAGCATGAAGTCTTTCACAGATTGCTCTATGTCATGATTTGCAGGGGTTCATTTTCTCCCTTGGTTCCTTCCTTGTAGTTACTTACAATTTCTTCATGTAGGGAAATGTCTAAAATAAAGGAAACCATAACAGCACATTGAAAACTGTAATAGGCATGATCACTATATTGGCATCAATTTTCACATTCATTCCATTATATTTCTTTGTGTATCCTCATTGAAAAAGATCAGTGAAAGCTAGTAATGAGGTGGTAGGTAAAGGATGAATGCACACATAAGATTAGAAAGTAGGACAGAGGGACAAAAAATACCAAAATAAAGTAAAAGACTCAATAAAGGAGAGGTAGTCACTGAGCTGTGGTTGGAGCTATGCCATGTGCTTTGCCTAAAAACATTCAAATTATGATAATAGAGTAATGGTGGATAAGAGAGGAAGAGTTTGTATAAAATTGGGTGTAGCTTCAGGGAGTTCATCAATGATAAAACGTGACCCTTTGCCTTTAGTCTGGCAATCCCCCTCCCCTCACCTCCACCCCCAGTTTCTCATATCTTTGCGGGAATCTAGATTATTTTATTTAAAAAAATAAATTTTCTCTCTGTTGAGGTCATACACTAATGCTTAACAGGGACTAAGCAAGCAGGTGGAGAAAAGGATAAATGTGTCCTATTTGGGGTTATATATTTTTATTTTTATTTATTATTTTTTTATATGTGGGTAGTTCCCTGACTGGGAATCGAACCCAGGCCACAGCATTGAGAGCGCCGAAGTCTAGCCACTGCACCGCCAGAGAACTCCCTGAGATTATACATTTTTAAACAAGATTTTGGAAATCTTAGATTCGGAAAGCATGTGTTCTGTCTCAAAGGTGTAGCTGCTACCTGAGCTCTACTCACTTGCTGCTATGAGGAAGGGTGAGGTCTGTGTAGTTGTAGCTAACTCCTAACCACATCAATACAGACATTTTATTTTCCTACTGATAAAAAAGTGCAGCAGAAAAAGTCATTAGCAAATGTAGAATTTTAGTGTTATGTAATTATTTCCAGATATCTTGAAATCAAGGGAAATTTCATTAAATCACATAGTAACATCATAATTCTGTGCCTGGCTGCAGAGAGCACACAGTAACACACACATTCCTTTCTCTGAAAATCAAAACAACCATGGCGGACGTAGAGCCATGTGAGATCCTGGGTACCCAGAGGGGAAGAATTATGGCCTCGTGTGTTCCTGATTCTATGGGTTCTTCTCACTTTGGCAGTCTTTCTCTTTAGGACTGGGCCTTATGCAAAACTGAGGGATATTAGCATACAGGTGGTATACGACCATTATATCTCCCACTGTTTGATTTTTTAAAAATCTCATATATTATTAAAGCCAAAAGATATTAATTCTATTGATTACATTAAGGAGGTTTTATAGGTAGTGCTGTAAGACCTCTGAAGTTACACAGGTTCCCCTGTAGGCATATGTTATCAGGTGTCTGAATTCCATTTAGATTATAATTTTCAGAAATGAATATTCATTGACAAGAACATGTGTGCCAAATACAAATATTTGATTTAAAGGTTGAATTCCACAAGATTTGCTATATGCAGAAGATTGCTATAGCTGTATTACATGTGAGATAGTTTGGGGGCACATCTTTTAAAAATGAATTAGGATAATGGAATCTTACTCAGCTATAAGAAAAGATGAAATAGTGCCATTTGCGACAGAAGAGGTAGACCTTGAGATTATCATCCTAAACTAAGTAAACCTGACAGAAAAACCAAGAACCGTATGTGGAATATAAAACTGAAAGCAACAAAGAAACAAAAACTCGTGGACACAGTCAGTAGGTCAGTGGTTACCTGGGGGCAAGGCGGGGAGGGATTGGGAGAGGCGGGAGAGTCAAATACTTGTGATGGCAAGAGAACGGACTCTGGGTGGTCAACACATAAGGCGACACATGGACTCTGATGCTGTATACACCTGGAACATACGTAATTTTTGCTAACCAATGTCACCCCAATAAACTGAACAATAAAAAAATCAATTAGGAGCTCCTTGATAAAGGACCTTGGTAACATGGTAAGTATTTAGCTGGTATGTTTCTTTATTGGAAATTACTTTGGAACCAATGAATCACACACCCTGAAATGTAGTGGGGGTGGGGTGGGATCTCTATGCTGTTTTAGATTAGACGGCTTTTTCCCCAATGACAACTGGACTATCTTTTTTTCAAATAAATAAAAGCATTTTATGCACAAGAAAAAATGATGGTGACAAATGAAATGTGGAAAAACCATTATAAAGAATTACGTTTTAGATTGGCCATATCTCTTTTAAAATCTACATCAAATACTAATTTTAAATAGAACCTGTATAAAGTAAATTTACAGCTTTAACCAAATTGGTTTTGGGCTTTTCAAGTGACAGGAGTAAAATTTCTATGTGCCTTTTTTGTTAAACATAAATTTGAGTCATTTGTATTAATTTATACATATATTTATATTGAACAACATATAAATATTGTAAATATATAACAAATATTACATATTATATTATTATATATTATAATTAAATACATAATGTCACATATTATAAATATAAATCTGTTTTTAATGAAAATAAATAAATCTGAAGAGGCTAGATGAGTTCAAGTATTCTTAGACTCCCCAGTCACTATTCACAAGAGAAAACATAGATACTGGCTCATTAATTTTCTCCAAAGACATGTGCTATCCAAGATGACGTGACATTGAAGACCCTTCCTTTGTAGTTAGTCGCTGGTGTCTAGGTTCATTTCTTGTGTTGGGCAACTTGCGGAGGCTGGCCTGGCTGCTATGCTTATTTGGAGGGAGATGAAGAATGACACTGTACTGTTTTTGTGAACAGCATTAAGGTTCAATTTCCAAATTTTCTTTTAATAATACAGAGGGCCTAAGAAAAATGCTAACAATGTAGCTTCTTTGAGTCAGATTATTTTATGCAGGTCCACACTGATGGAGTTGCCTTCTAGACAGCCTCACTGATAATTGTCTTTCCCCACCTTCTAGAGCTCTCAGTTGGCCTCCATTGTAAGCAGATCTTTTATTTTTTAAGAGTGGTTACCTTGCTTTTATTCCAAGTAGTGGAGTGGTCAATAATTACTTGAAGAGTGCAGCTGTCAAGTCTAGAAAATACTTTAATGATTTCATGAATCAGAACATTGGGCTTTTCACTATTCTTTGACAGATTGAAGAGTTTCTATGTAGAATTTAAATTTCCTCAAAGGAAATGTGTTCTAGACATGAAAATCCTTGATGTCTACTGCCAATGTTTTTTGAAGACCAAATTTGTATTTTAATTAAGCCCTTGCTTAGAAAAATTAGAATTGTTGTGTTTGTTTTTGTTTTAGGTCAATATATGCTTAGATATGTTAGGTGGCATTGTATACTAAAGGATATTAAATTTAGCATTTTATTATTCATCTACTTTGCTTGGCCAAATTTGTGTGTGTGTATGTGTGTGTGTATACATATGTAATACAACTATATATGGAATTTTTTTCTACACTGTTGTAAATATGTTTTCAAGGCATCATTTTTTATTGGACAAACATGTCTTAGGATATAGTAGAGTGCTTCCAATAAGTTCTATAGCCTTCTGGTAAAGTTGAAAAATAGAATGTAACTAAATAAAGATAATAGTGCCAAGCTCTGTTCCATGAGTATTTCTGCTAACAAGGAGAAATGAAAAGTAGAATCTTTTACAGCAGCGCAATAGGGTAGGTGGATGTTCAGTGAGTGGTCAACTGCTGCTGAGGAGGAATTGTGAATTAGGACAGAAGGTAAACTGAAGTAGACAAGAATCCACATTTGTCCTTTATGGATATGTCTCTCAATTTATTTAAAAGTACTTATTAAGTGCTTCCTATGTTTTAGGCATGGTGCTCTCTGGTTAACAACAATCATTTCTTATTTTTATAAACTCGATTTAGTTTGAGGCTAAAATCACCCCTCGCCTTTCTCTTCGATTTTCCTTGTTTTCATTTGGTTAATGTTGGTATAGTACTGCTTTTGTTGTTTCACCCTGTGTACTCCACAGTGATCATTGAGAAATTACACAAAATTTTTGTGCAGTAGTGGGAGAACAGGTATTTAAAGTCTCTTTCCAGGCACTCTGGATGTTAGGAAGGTTGCTTCAAAAATAGATCTGAGAAATAGCAGTATGTCCATGTAAATACATTTGCACCATTTCAGATGAACCAGCAAATGAGATACAGTGATGAAAGCATTGACTTGGAAATCAGGATTCCAGGGCTATAGAGAAGTGCATGTTACTACTATGTGGTATTGAAAAAGTCTGTAATACTTTCTGGTCTCACTTGCAGCCTCTATAGAATGAAAGGGTTTAGTTATGTGGTCAGTAGGGCCCTTTCCACTGTAAAACTAATTCTGTTATTTCGAGAATATAACCTTAGTCATGAAGTTGAACCTGTATTAACTTTTCATTTAGTGGTTCAGGACCTTATTTAAATTAATTTATAAAACCTGAATTAACAGTGTCATACACACTCCCAAAGGTTATCTGTTTAATTCATTTTTGAGAATCCTGCAATCACCTGGCAGTATGACTCCCGAAAATTTCAGGACTCATGAGTAAAAGGCACATGTATTTTTAAATACCAATAAGAGATGTATGTAACCATCCTCATTATTGTACGTTTCTGTGAAAAAAAGAAAAAGAAATATTCCTGCGGTCATTTAAACTTACCTCCTTGTTTTGGCTTTCTCAAAATATAAGGAGAATGATATGTCCATTTCTTTCATGTAACAACCATTTACTGTTATGGATAGCCTCCTTCACATTCTGTGAAGTCACACCTCAGTTCCCTCTTCTCTACAATAAATAATCTTTTTAAAAATGGCCTTTGCCAATTTAAGGGATTTTCAGTGAGACTAAATGATCTAAAATAGATGTTTTTGAGTAATTGTTACTCAGCGAACTTCTCTCTGTATCATAGGGCATAAAACAGAAATATGATCTCCTTAATCTTGATTCTATTTTCTCCATGTTCCGTAACTTCCTCCATCAATACAGCCAAAGCGGCTGAAAGTTAGAAAACTGTGGTGCTTGTCTTCAAATCCCTTTGCACTTAGGTAGTGGGTGTGAAAACAGAAATGTAAGAAACAGAACCCGTGTGATATATGAATCAAAGTGGAGAGGCTGTTTGGTGTGAAACAATGTAATCCTTGTAGCTCCTGCTAATGCATCATTCGGCAAATGCCTGAAGAAGACGGTTTTCAATGGCAAAAACAGTCTCCTGGAAACAGGCCCTTCATTCAGGCCCTTGCATGCAACTTTACTGGATGAACACAAAGGAATATCTTTATCTTATGAACTTACAATAAGTATCTGTAATTGCATACGCCACAAATACAAGGAAACGAATCGCTTCACATCATTACCTGTTTGCTGCAAAAGTAGCTGCTCTCAATTTCAGTTAAAATTCTTAACAAGTCAAGGTGTCAAATGTCATTCGTGGAAATGGTAAGTGTGGCTAAGGTGTATTTTCTAAGGGGCGTAACCCTTACCTGGTCTTGCTGAGCTTAGGTTCCAAAGTATGATTATAGTAATCAGGTAGAATTCACACAGCCACAGACATCTCAATATAAATACTTGGAAGGATTCTTTAATCCAGAACTCTGTTGAGATTGACCAAATTATAGTATAAATAATATAGATTTCTAGGCAGTTAACCCAAATATTATTATGTCACAATTTATAAAATACTGCACACCTTAAGTCATTTTACTGGGGAGCTGGTGAAAATGAATATGAGTAAGAGAGAATGTGGATAAAAGAACCGTCTGGTCTCACACAGGCATTGGTGATCTTCTGTGTGGTCCCAATTTAGCTTATGTCGTGTTCTGTGCACCTCAGTGTTTTCTCTTTGTTTCAGTGACTGTTTTTGTTTGTAGGAAATGCTTTGTCTCTTGTATTGCAACTGTCATAGGATGTCTAAATATTGATTAATACCATGACTAAGGAAGGTTTTTTGGTGTTTTGTTTTTCTCCTCAATACATCCTACAGAACATTCGAAGTTGTCTGTCACTTCAGCGTTGACTTCCCTCAGCTGCTCAGGACTGTGGGACAGCTTTCTACCTGGAGAGTCGGTGTTCTCTGGTTTTCCACCTCTGCAGGGACTGGAAAACATCAGGGGTTAGATGTCCCGATTCCCCCTGATGGGGCCCAGAGATGAAAATGCATCCTCCTTTGAATGGCCTCATAACACAGATTTCATAATTCAGTGAAAGAAGCCACAACTCCCCCCCACCCCCATCCTCGTCCCCCACCTGAAGAATTTCAGAAACATGGCTACATTACAGCCTCACCACTTCCGGTCCCCCACATTTCCAACCTCCTTCCCCTCAGCCAGGCCTGTGAACCACCAAGGTCAGACCTGCTGACGTCATTTTTGCATTTCCCGTTTCACTTCCTTTTCCGGGGGATTTGTGCTTGCGCGTCCTCTAAGTACAATACGGCCTCCGCTCTGTCCCGGAGACTTCTCAGTTTCCGGTCTGTCGCTCTCCGTAGCCACAGGCAGTGGTTGCAGGAATGGACAGGAGGTAGGTGCTCTGTGGAAATGTGTTCTTTTTTCTCTTTCTTCTACTGATGAATAATCTGCACTTGGAAGGCGGTCTGTTTAATGCTGACACCGTGGGTCTAGTGTGGACCAATTCTTACCCTCGTTGATTTGGTTGTTTTCAGAGGGTGAGGAAGAGATTTGCAGATGGTCCCTGTTCGTCTCCAAACTGCCAACGTTTTTATTTTTAATAAAGATGTCATGTGAATTTGTAAATATTGTTAGGGGACTACATGTTATCATGGATGAGAAGGTTCATTCATTGTGAATATACTGTATTTTCCCATATATAAGATGATACTTTTGTCTAGAATTGTTAGACCAAAAATTGGGGTTGTCATATACATGGAAGTAACTGGTTGAGAGGTTTCTTAACGTTGGGTTAGAAAGGTAGGTGTTGTATTATATGTGGAGGTCTTATACACAGGGAACTATGGTAGTTGCTTCTTAGATGAGTCTTCTTCTATCCTGTGGGGGACTTCTTGAAAACTAATTGAGGTAATACATGCAACATTATTTTATAAGCTTTATGGATGTCATCATCAGCATCTGTCAGTATTAACTATACACGCATCTACTTCTACAAGGCCCAGAATTACTCTTCTCACTTTAACCATGTCCAAGCCCTGATTCCTTTTTACAGCAATGTTCTTTTACTGGGACTACTGATACATTTTTTAACAAGATGGAGTAACACTTTCAGAGGCTGCATATAATTGGGACACGCTGTATCTTTTTATAAGCATCACTAGACGCCTTGGCAGTTAGAAAGCTTCAGACTTTTCATCTCAGCTTCACCTGAGCAGCTATTCATGTCAGAGTATCTGTGTTTTTGTAACCTTTCTTGAATAATTTTTTGGAATAATATTGTGTATATCATGAGCAAAGAAATAAAAAGTAATTAACTGGTGGCTAACCTTACAAACTCAAAAGATCTATGACTCTTCCGTGACAAAAGATTTACTGGAATAATCTGCTTTCAAGGTGAGGAGATTTAGAACAGAAGGGAGAATTTTATTTCATTTATTTCATTTTTATGTAGTTAATCTAGTAATATCTTGTACTAAACTAAGAGTACATTTTTAAAAATTGTTTGCTCTTGTTACTTCGACTATGTAAGTTTGGTTTTACTACAAGAGCCTGTAGTCCTCAATAACATTTAATATAATTAAATAATCACAATATTATGACAGATTACAATAGTAAAGTATAATAGTTATTAACATATTATACTAATATATTTATACCAATATAGCATTTATAGCAGTATGGTATATAAAATGTGTAGGTATATATTAATGTATTTTAAATATTTATGATAATACACATAGCAATTTTTATCCTGGTCTTTCTTTTATCATAATAAACTATACACATATCAGTCTTTATCATGTGAGTCTTGGAGGACACAGATTGTCTGTATGTTCTGCGTCAGTATTCTGCACTTAATAGATGTTCCCTAAATTTCTATTCTTTAAGTGCATTCCTTAGTATGTAAGTTCCTCAAAATATTAATAATTCTGCCTGCCAAAGAAAAAATGTTCTGCTTCAAGTAAGTTGTAAAAATCCTGGGTTGAAAAACAGAGTAGTTTTATTTTACAGCAAAACTTCTCAGGGTTCTTCATTAGCAAGTACACGTGTTGTGAAACCCACAGGGGAGCTGTAGCATGAGTGATTGCATTCACTTATTCATTCATTCAATGGATACATTTTTTAGTGTCTTCAGTGTGGCAGGCAGTGTTCTCACTTATTCAGACTTAAGCATAAAACAAGAAGGCAGGATCTCTTCTCCATAAAATTCTCTTCTCTGTGGAGTTCTCCACTGACAGTTTCCCCCCGACTCCCAAGGAATATCTCCTAGGAATAACTACTACTCTGCCTTAAATGTTTAAACTTAGTATTCTACAAGGGCTGTCTGGAAAGTATCCAGCCATATAATATGAAAATAGAGACATTTATGGCTGATTTTTTTTCCAGACAGCCCTTGTATATATTATACTATATATTTCTCCCTTCCTAAAATTCTGTTTTCACCCCTGTTTATACACAGATCCTCAATCAGTACTATAAAGGCTAACGGCAAATATGTATTGAATATTCATATGCTAGCTTTTGTAAATAAATGAATGTTGAGTACACACACACACACACACACACACACAGACTAAGCAAAATAGCACAATCCAAATTATCTCTGACATTCTTTTGTCCTAATTCAAGTTTCCATTATTTATCATTTTTATTTCTAAACTTCCACTAAGTCTTGACATTTACACTTTGGTTTATTTCCCCAGGTATGTATTTTCTTCTGAGGTTCTAGTCACTGAGGAATTACAGGAAATGCTAGACAATTAGAGGATTTGATTATTTTGGTGCCTGATCATCTAAAGAAATGATTTTGTGTTCTCAAATAAAGCTAGGTCAAGAGTAGAGACAAACTGCATGGCTTATTTGTAATCTCAGAAACTCCCACAAAGAGACTGTTGCTTGAAAATGATGTAGAAGTGAGAGTAGAGGCCAGAAAGATGTTTCATTATCAGAGAGAGAGAGAGAGAGAGAGAGAGAGAGAGAGAGAGAGAGAGAGAAACAGGTTCCAAACGGTGGCGGTCCACAGAGAATTGTTGATGGCCATTGTGTCAAAGTTCTCATTCTTACTTTTCATTGACAGGGAGCTGGCATGCATCGCAGCGGTGTCAGGAAACGTGTTTTTGACATTTGAGAGGTGAGAAGAGAGCCAGGAAGGAGACCTTGGGACCTTTTAAATGATTACACAACTTAAGCCAGGTTCTTATTCTGTAAAAATAGTCATATTGAGTTATAAGTCTGAAAATCTGGCTCCACTGTTCTTTATTCTCTGAAGAGCTTAAGATTTCATCTTGTTTTATCCAGCAACAACAATGTGCTTCACCTGCATTTAGCATTATGAAGTAGATCCTCAATGGCATTAAATCACTTGGAGCTGTATGTCTGATACGGCCTTTAATAATTATAAAAAGCTTGGTGACTACTCTTTTGGAATTATTTTACTTCCTTATCAGCAGTGTTTGGCCAACACAAAGGACAAACTGTGCCTTTATCCCTTTATTTTCAGATTCAACACAGTGTTGTGGAACAACCAAGTATTGAATTATAATTCTATTGAGGTTGGATGTTATGTCAAATTTAGTTTATAAGTAAATTAAAACTATTTCAGAGTTAGGTCAGGTTATTTGTTCATTTACTTTCGTGCAGTAATTTCTGCTTCTTACTTGGGGAAGGGTTATGGCGTGAGTCTAAGTAACCTCTCCTGCTCTCTCTTCATGCTATGTGCTCAGCATGTAAACAAGAAGGGCATGCTGATTCAAGGAAAGCATTTTTTTTCCAGGGGGCTGCTGCCTGCTCGGTCCGTATGGAGCTCTCAAAATAGCAGCCACAACTTTGGTTGGTCACAACACGCTGGAAGTCTTCCCCCCAGCAAGACATGAAAGTAACACATGATAGTGGATTTGTAAAATCAACGAAAATCTGATTAAAGATGAATTGGACTCATACTAGACAGTTTTCCAAACAATGAATGGGGCCTTTAAGGTAATACAAATCAGAACACAAAAACACAGCAAACATTCTAGTGTTTACCTGCTCACCCACTGGGATACTGGTGGAGCACGTGGTCACACAAGCCCTCTCCAGTCACCACCCTCGTTTGGAGTCTTCCACGATCTGTACTGGCTCCAATGTCTCTCAGACCCAAATCCTGACCATGTCCTTGAACCTAGGCCCATATCCCCACTGCACTGTGCTTTGTTTATGTCTGCAATTGCTCGGATGCCATCTGGGAAGCACTGGGCTGTTGGGCCTGCATTTCTCCTATTCCCAGTTATTTTTCTTCCTACTTTTCTGTGGCACAAATACATGCCGTGTGGGGGGGAAACATGTTTTTTTCAGTGTGACTCATTCTGGTAGCCACTAGCAGGATTTTGTGGGTCTCCCCCCATTTAGGCAGGGAGAAGTTAGGTTCTCACACATTATCTGGATGGAAATTTCTTTCATATATTCCTTACAAAATGTTATTGCTCAGCGTTGCTCCTGCCTCTCGCTACCAAACCCCACGCCCCCAGGCGGATTATAATTGTGTCCCTTGCTTTCTAGATGGTGGTTTTGTTAGGAGGGTGGGACTTGTCAGGAAATTGGTCATTACAAACTGCTTCAGAGTTTCCTAAAGATGATTGTTTTTACCTGAAGGGGACCAGTGAGATAAACATTGGCTACACTTTTGTGCCCTGGAGGTAGTGTTAGATACGTAGGGACAATGAGGTGATACATAAAACAGTTAGGACAGTGTATGCACACAGTTAGGTGCTTTATAATTGTCAGGTATTATTGCAGTTGTTGCTATTTTTAGTCTCATTGAGACTATAATGGAACTACAGATACAGTAACCAGAGAAAATACCTTTTCCCCTACGTTAGCTTGTCATGGAAGAACTCCAGGAAGCAGTTGGTGCTACCCCTGCCAAAACTTTAAGCTGCCCATTAAAGGCTCTATACAATGAGAAAAACTTCCACCCCTAATGCTGAGAAGTACTTTATTTGTCACTTCCCAGAAAGTTTTCCCATTGGGGCTTTTTAAATATGGCTTGAGACTCTCAGGAAGGACCATGTGCCTGGTCTTAGGTCACCATCTCTGTCCGTTATAACAGAAGGTAATATTTCAAGCAGGTACAACAGATTATAGAACAATGGTGCCAATGGGCTGACGTGAAGGTTTTATTTGAGTCAGTGGCAACTTGAAAGGTTTATGGGTAACATAGTTAATACAGGCCTGGATTCAAAGCCTAGAGATCTAAGGATTGCTACTCCCTTGAGCTTTGCATCAATCACTTAACCTTTGTTTTCTCTCTCTTAAGAAGAGGATAAAATTATTAACCCAAACCAAGAAGGGACAGAGGAATGGTTAATTACTTAGAGATTCTGAGTATGAAGATTCTCAGAGGACATATTTTTTAATTCCTACATTTGCCCCATCATATTTGAAAAATATTAATCTTTTCCTTGTCCTCCAAAGTTCTGGATTGTGTTCTGTTGGAGCCCATCAATTATGACCATACGTCTTAAAAAAAGAAATGCTTCAAAATGAATATTATGAGGTGACAAGGTAATGAAAGCAGATAAAGCCTGTTTCTAGTAAAGAATTTAAAGAAAAAAGTAACTGTTTTGGTATTTATTAGAGTTTAATAATGTCCTTTAAAATTATACATAGAGTAGTAAATAACTGATATTTATGTGGCATGTCATTAATAACTGATATTAATGCTGGCACCTGTTATCTCACTAAACATCACAACAATTTTATGCGAAATTGCCCCAGGAAGGTGGATTTCAAAGCTCTTAAGTGGCTTTTTCAAGGACACGGTGGGCAAGAGGGAGACCAAAACAGGTTCCAGCTTCCCATCTAGAGCTTGCTCCACGAACCCCCACAGCCTCATCAGAGACAAAAAGACATTCCCCCTCAGACTTTTATCTGATGAGCATTATGATCAACGTGTCCTCTACAAAGCCAAAACCTTCGTGGTGAAATTAGTGATAAAATAATACTTTGATCTTCCTGACAATCCTCCCAACCACCCTTTCCATCCATTTCCCAAATCCCAAACCTATTTATCTTTAATAGGGAAACACCCATCTTAATGTGTCCATTTTTGGGATAGCAGGTCCTCAAGTGAATTTGTTTGTTTTTTTTTTTTGAACTGAATATAGAATTGGTGTTTTTATATGATGTTCTCATATATCGCAAAACTAATTCTCGAAAGTATTTTGGCAAAGAAGTGAAGGAGTGATTTGAATTATAATGCAGCTGGCAAAACTGGAGGCATCAGTGGTAATTAAGTCCAATTTGACATGTTTATCATTTAGGGCAAACAATGTCATCTGATCCAGTTTCTGTAGTTCTTAATATTTTGCTGCACTTCACCTCTTCAGTCTGTTTGCTGGCATTGATTATTAAACACTTAGCTCTTTCAGTTGAGGGAAATGCTACACAGCTATCTCATTTGTTTCAAACATTTGCCTGTGAATTCCCACATATATTGTTTCTCCGAGCTCTGTTAATAGAAAGCAATGGAATGGCTACCATGAAGTCAAGTTTGCTCTATTTTTGATGCTTATTCTCTTTTGCTTGTCAGCCTCTAGCCTTTTAAACTGAAAATGCCATCATAACAGCATGTGTGACTTCTAAGAGAACACATAAATTCCAGTCTGGCCACCCTTCATACAACGGGTTTTCCTTCTTGGTTTGGCTTTATGCCTGTATTGTACTTTGCATGCTTCTGAATGAGCAGGGAGTTCTGGCTGGGCCTTCATCAGAATGCCAGCCACATGGCATTGCAGTTGGCTGGTCACTTCCTGGCCTCTCTCTCCAGACTGCAGACCCTTGTAGGAAGGAGGCTTTATTTTGTTGGAATTTTTATCCTTGGCTCATGAATGGTGTATGGCACATACTAGTTATTCATCAAATGTTTGGTGAATAAATGAATGAATATCCAATGGTTCTTCCATTCCCTGACCATTTTCCTTGGGTGTGATGCTCGACATCCCCCTGTTAAAGGGAAGCAATGATACTCTTACTCTCAGAGATTATTGTAAGAGTCCAGTAGACCAGTGTTTTTCATCTGATGGTTCGTGAACCAGATCCACTCCACCAGAAATTTTCTGCCGGTCCGTGAAATAGTTTAAATCATGCTGAAGTAAATTTATTCTTCTCTTGTAAATATATCCTGAGAATATGAAAATATTCCACGGACTGGCAGGAAATTTCTGGTGGGCCGGATTCAGTCCACAATCTTATGGTTGAAAAAGCACTGAATTCACTCGAGTGGTTTTATACTGTGAAGTACTCTTCAAAAGATGATTATGTTAATTATCACCACTTTCCAAGAATATGCCATAAGTACTTTTTTCCTTTAGTTCAGGTCTGGATTATTGCAATAACAACATAACTAGTCTCTTTATACTTAAATTCCTGCTCTATTCCATACTGCATCTAGACTAACCATTGAAAACATAACAGGATTGTCAGTTCTTCACTTCACACCCTTCACCAGAGCCTTGTTTGTCTTGTTCACCATCACATCCCCAACTCCCAAGTCAGTGCTTGATATTGGTGCCTTTAAGCCTTTGGTAGTAGTGCATCCAACATCTGGAGGCCTCCAAAGAGGGGCATAGACAATTCTCATCACGTGCCTTCTGTGTATCTCCCCAGCCTCCAATCTCACTTCAGCAAGACTTGGACACCTAGCCAGGATTGTAATAATGAATAGTGATGGACTATGGTTTCTTTAACAACTCTAGAGATCAGTTTTTTGTTTTTCAGGGTATTTGTACATGGACTGCTTTGGTAAACATTTCCACTCTCTGTTAAATGTCATATACAGGTGTTAAACTAATTCCATTTTTAACTATCACAGTGGTAAACTGGGTGGCAAAGACTGAGCATAGAGCATGGAGGACACGTCCAAGTACGGAAGCTGACACATAATTTGGTGGAAAAATCTTGATGTCTATACATGACTCCCTGTTTCTGCCCTTTATGTTTATCCAACTAGACATTATCATGAAAGAAGATAGTCGAAACATACAAACTTCCAGTTACAAAATAAGTAAGTCATAGGGATGTAATATACAGTATGGTGACTCAAGTTAGTAACACTGTGTTATATATTTAAAAGTTGCTAAGAGAGTAGATTTTAAAGTTTTCATCACAAGAAATAAATTTATAAGTGTGTTGTGATAGATATCAACCAGATTTATTTTGATAATTATTTTGCAATATTTACAAATATCAAATCATTGTGTTGTACAACCTGAAACAAATATAAAGTTTTATGTCAATTATCTATCAATAAAAAGAAAAGCTACCAAGGTTATCTTCAACTGCTCCATTTTACTGATTCCTAAACGTATCCGAGGTTATTAATCCTGTGAAGTCTCCCTCCTAAGTATCTTTCTAATCAAGTTTATCTATTACACTGTGACTTCTCTATTTAACTTCTTCCTTAGTTTACTGTAACAGCTTTCTTGTTTTATGCCGTGGTTCTCAACCTTCCTAATGCCTCGACCTTTTAATGCAGTTTCTCATGTTGTGGTGACCCCCAACCATAAAATTATTGGTAGCTGCTCTCTACACATGTGTGACTGGTCCACATAAGTACATCATGTGTTTTCCGATGGTCTTAGGTGACCCCTGTGAAAGGGTCGTTCGACCCCCATAAGGGTCACAACCCACAGGTTGAGAACTGCTGTTTTATAGTATTTTCTCACTGCAATTCCTCTCCCCATTTATCTTTTCAAAGTTGTCACTGACCTGCTTAAAGTTACTTCTGTTCAAGTCTAAGGCTCTTTGAGATGACATCCAAGGCCCTTTGCAAAATAGTCTTGCACTCACTTTGTGCTTCTATCTTCCAGCCCACCTTCTCCACATTGCTCCCTGTGCCTAAAATTGTGCTTGCAATGTGTGCCACGCAACAGAAAACCATCTTACCCCCATGAAGCTGCTCCAGGAAAAGTGATGCCAATCCTATGGTTTTCCATTTTGCTCTGTAAGTGTATCTGTAATAGCTCAGGGAATTGAATGTATTGGCACAGGACTCTGTCTCCCAAGGAAGAGCCCTACAGATTCTGGCAGTGCTAGTGCAAGTATCTCATATGTGTTTCTTTGGAAAATATTTAGGGGAGCCATCTTCCTTGGAAATTTCAAAAGCAACAAAATTACTAAATATTGGAAACCCTTGGGAGAACTGGGATATCTATCTATTATCATCATTTCATCTTGTATCAGTTCTTTCTTCTGAAAAAAGAGATCAGAATAGATGGTGGGAGAAGATACTTCGAGTCCTTCCCCAGCTTTCGTTCAAACATGTACACAAACCAACCCTACGATGTGTTTACATCTAAAGCCTGAAGTCACTGTATTTACAATGAAGAGTGCTGTTATTCATGTCACAGGTCTTTCACCTTAAAATTCATTTCATTTTAGCAAAATTTGACCAAGGACTTCTAAAGTCACCTAACCATAGATACAGAATGGGAGTCAGATGTTTGTAAGTTCCACTGAGTTCTTTTAAAAGTACTGTGCTTGTGTTACTTTATAATGAACTTAGATGAAAGATACAGCTATAGGCATGAAAGAATGTCCTTACTATTACTATGATTTTGAAGTATAAACAACAAAATTGGGGATCAAACCATTCACTTCTTATATTATGATCATTTTCTAGCTCCTTTTTGGGTAAATAAGACATTGCTCTTATGTAATTTGGAAAGTTCCTCATAACCTTAATGGAGCAGATTTTTTTTCTATCATTTGTTTAGACAAAAAGACAAAATTGGTAAATTTAGGATTCCTTTGTGGAAAGTCTCTGTAAATGAAACTAATGAATCTTGATTCAATAAACTTGAATGAATATGTATTTTGTCATAGTTGAATGATCTGAGTACTCTGAAGTCAGATGTGCTTTCAAAATACTCCCATAAATGTAAATTCTTAATTATGACCATTTTTAGGATATTTATCTGTCTCCTGGTGGTTGTTGCTACTTTGGCCCCTTTTATATGTTTTGGACAGAGAAGGAAACACAATGCTTGCATTCCTGTGGTTGCTATAGTAATAGAAAAAAACCTGCAGCTGTGATTGTAGACTTGAAGGAAAAGACTGAGGTAATTTCAGCCCTGGAGACTTAGTAAATATTAATTGTGAAGAAGAAAGCTCTTGCTCTCATTCTTTAAATATATATATATATATATATATATATATATATATATATATATGCCAGAAGTCATTACACTAAGATAAATTGTGACTCAATATTACTGCCTCTAATTGCATTCCAAAGGGTTGAAACGCTAACTAGAATTCTAAGCAGTCGAATTTTACATTTGATTTAATGGATTCTCAGGCTAGCACTGATATTCTGTGATGCAGACAAAAAAATATTGTGGCTTGATAAAAAAAAGTTGTAGATTTTCTCACAGAACAAAGAATTATAGTTTTCTCTCAGGGTTTTTTAATTAATTATTTTTTACTGAATAAGTATTCCATTTTAGAATTTCTCTGGACAGTTATATGGCCCACGCAGACCAGCCTCCGAGCAAAATCCTTAATGCTCAGTAAATATTAATTCCTGTCTTTATTATGGTTGTCCTTACAGTAGACTCTCAATTAACCGGCATCCATGGGGATTGGTTGATGCCAGATAAATCTGAGTAGACTCTTCATTAAACAGAAATGAAGCACTCAGCACTCTCAAGCAACCAGCAAAATGTTTTTCCGGTCATTTGAGTTCCACTTAATGGACAGTCCACTGTATTATTATTGTTATTTGTAGTAGCAGATGTCATATTGTTACTTTTGTTCCACGGGTAACAATCTTAAAGGAGTTTGGTGATTCGGGTTCAGAAGTTGAAGGCTAAAGTCGGCTGCCATAAGGACAGTTCAGATGCCAGTGGAGCTGGCAGGAATACCCAACGGTAATGCACAGGTGCTGTTCAGGTGGGTTTTCATCAGTACATACTCGAGTGTTTACCATTCACTGAATCACTGTGTTAAGAATATGGGTACGAAGAGCTGTAGAGTAATTTTCCTTTCTGCCTAAGATGGGCTCACAGAGGATTATGAACTCTATTACTATAAATTATACAGATAATACTAGAATGTTATTCTATTACTAGGCTGTAGGTTAATATTAAGAATATATTATTATACATAGTATATAAAAGTAAAAGATTGCTATACACATATATAATGTTATTTTACCATAATTTGAGAAACACTGCTGCAGAGGCCTGTGTAGGGTGCTGCACAATCACAGAGGAGAGTAAGATGGAATCAACAATTTATAGAAAAAGCATTGAAACTTGCTAATTAAGCATGGAGCCAGGCTATGTAGGTTTAAATTTTAACCTTGTCCTTTTCTCTCTACGCAATGTTGACTATATTAATTACTGTTTGTGTCTCTGTTTCCCCTTTTGTAACATGTGAATTAGTGCCTACTTTAAAGGAAGGTCTGAAGATTGTGTTTGCTATAAATGGAGAGGAAATGAGTGTCTGTCTGTCTTTTTATCTATCTGTCTATCTAAACTTCTATGTTAGAATAGTATCTGGCATATAGCAAGTGCTGTATATGTATTTAAGCTGTAATAATGATGAAAATTGAGCCAGTAATATTTCTGCTATCAAATAGTTCAACATCACAGTCCTGGGACTTCTAGTTCCTTGGCTTCAGTGGGCAATGATCTGAATCATACAAGACTCCAGGGATCTCTTAATGACTAACCCTTTTGGAAAGAGTGTGTTGAATACATGTACATTCTAACCTCAATAGCATTGTTCTGGAGAATCATTAGACACTGTTAAAAATAATCCTGCCCTCATAATCTTGGATCAGACTGCAAACATGTAGAGTGGTACAATTAAGCAGCAGTTCAATTAAATATCATGTTGGCATTTAAGAGTAGTTACTGTTGAGACTTTCAGCTTTAAACATGAATTCAAATTTATTTATGTCTAGAGTATATTTTAAAATACGTCATATCCTTTCCAATTAGCAGACCCATAAAGACTTTGTTATATACCTTGATAGCTTTCTGAGGACCCATCCTCCCCAAGGAAAAGTTATGTCTGGTGTAAACCCATATTTTAATTGGCATTACCCTCATTATACCCTCCAAATCTGAGAAACCGTATCTATCCACTTTGAGGGTATAATTCAAGAAAGACAGAGGTGTGTGTGTATGTATCAGTACAATAACATTATTATTATTGCTGTTATTTTATTACTTTTATTAGTAGGAAAGATGGACTGGAGACTTGGATGTAGCTTTATAGGTGGGCTGTGCAAACCATTCTCACATTCGTGTAAGAAACAAGTGATTTGATGTACATTTACTATTCCTAAGTACCCTTAGGCATTTCAAATTTAAAAAATGAAAGTGATGTACGGAGGACTGAAGAATATTTGGCCAATGACTTCAAGGTCCAATAAAGCTTAGTAGGGTTATTGCCACCAAGATTTAGTACTTTGTCTTTCAAGTCTCATAAAATGATTTAGTTTTAGTAGATGCTAAAGGTATTTGTCACACTTAATTGATTCCATAAATTCAATTTACATGAGTCTCATTTATAAGTTAGAATGCAAATTTACTTCCCTCTGCAAAAACTTCACTGGCCCCTAATTGCTTATTGGGTAAATTCCAAATCTGTCAGAATTCTTTGCTCCATGATCTGATCCAAGCTACTTCTCAACCTCATTATTACATTTTTGCTAAATTCATGACCTTCAAGTGCAAGGAAAGAAAATGCCACTCATGTTCTCAAGTCCTCCAGTTTTTCCATCAAGGACTTTAAAGTCATTACAAATGCATCCTCCATTTCTTTTGTGTTAAGTGCTCCCATGTGAGTCAGGGATCAACAGCCATTGATAATGGTTATTCATTTGATTAACTAATGATAGACTGCTATTCACATCTCACATACATGTCCAGAAGCATCTCACTCCCAATTAGCCACAGCAGTTCTACATTAGCTACCATCTTTGTATTTTTCAGCAAGAAACTGTCAATTGCTAATGTACATGTCTTCTGTTGGGGGTTGATAATGGTCCTCAGAGTTTTCAAGGGCTCAGCATTCTTTTAATCATAATTTGAAATAAGGGGTGTTGTTTGTTTTATTATAAAAAATGAGCAGTTTAATTGCAAAGTGTAGCCACTGATATATTGTGCTTTGCAATAGTATAGTGTAGAATTTTCCTCCTGTTTTAGTCTATGGCAAATTATTATTGTTTTCTGTTGACCAACCCTTGAGAATGGCTTTGAATGATAGTCTTCCTTGAATCTATGTCTTTAATTTTTTTTGTTGTTGTTTAAATAATTCTTTCATGCTGTCCAGCAAGTCTTTGGTCTCCTTAATGAAATGGAGACTACAGAAGCATTATTCAAATGTATCCACTTTCTTCTGCAATCCAGAGCCTGGCCTATGTGATTAGGGATCCATCTTAAGAAGTAAGTTACGGTTTTCCTAGCAGCTGTAGTGCTGGGATTCATGCTGACTGTGCATTAACTTAGTCATCATTTGTTCACTCCTACATTCAGACATTCATCGAACATTACTATAAGGCAGATAGATACTATGCTAGATGATAGTAGCACTAGTGAAAAAAAATACAGTTTGAGGCCATGATCTCTTGGGACCAATATAATTACATAAATGTATAATTATAAAAACAGTTTATAAATATTATTAAATCAATTTGAGGAAGTTCTTTTTAGCCCTGGGTATCAAGAATGGATTCTAAGACTAGATACTTATGAAAGGATGAGTGGAAATATTTTTCAGTAAGAAGGGAAGGAAAGAATTGCAGATAGAGGGAATAGCACATTCAAATGCAGAGGAATTTAATGATGACCTGGCATTTTTGGAGCCTCCAAAGTGTTGTTAGGTCTGGTACTTATGAAATAGAGGTAGTGATGTGAGATGAGATGAAGTATGCAAACACTTGGCAAGACTGTGCATAGCACATGAAAGACTTTCAGCTTCTTGATGGAATTCGGTTTTGAAGGATTTCAGTCTAGAGACTGATGATCAGTCCAGAATGAAAAGTCTTGCAGGTACAGGGAAATAAGGCAGGAAGTAATTGCAAAGGGCCCTGGGATCACAACCTTGAATAAAACAGTGGCAATGGTGATAAGAACGGAAGAGAGAGAAATTGGGGTATTTAATGGGTTAAATCAGTAAGAATTAGTGACTGACTGATGTGGGACACAAAGGAGAAGGAATGATATTTGACTTTGGAGTAATGCCCAGGTTTTGACTTGGATGTGCAAATGGAGGATATATTGATATAGGAGTGATTCTTTGTCCAAACATATTTCCTTTAAATTTTTAAAATATTGAAACCATTTCAATATGGCATTTGTAGAACCTGTGGAAGGTAACATAAGTGGAGCCCTTTTAAAATGGAGTCTGAGCAGCCATTCCAGGGGAACTGCCTTGCTCCCTTGGTCCTTGAACCTTTGAATTGTTTGAAGTGGGCCAGACCTTTCGACTGGGCCAAACCAACATCATCTTACAATGAGTTGTTTGTAAAACCAGCAGAGAAGCAGGCAGCCTGACTACAAGGACAGATGATTATAGAATCTTTATCTGAGGATAGAATCAGTGACCAATCATGTATAGCTAAAGAATCACTCACTTACTCTATAACAGCACCAATAGGAATGAATTCTTTCATCTTTTCATGTAATCATTCCTTTCCTTTTGTCATAAAAACCCCTTGCCTTCACCCTGTAATCAGGACACTGAATTTCTGCCTGAATCTATGCTCACTGATTGCAATTCTTTGATCCCAAATAAACATGTAATGCCTGTCATTTCAGCCTTTTAAATATAGGTAAAAAAAAAAAAAAACACAAACCTTGTGAGTGAAGTTGGGAAGTTTTTTAACCTGTCTGTATCCTAGTTTGCTGAACTTTTTTCAAAATGTTTTAAAATTGTGGTAAAATATACATCACATAAAATTTACCACCTTAATTATTTTCGAGTGTACCGTTCAGTATGTTCAGTACCTTCACATTGCAGTGCAATCCATCTCCAAAACTCTTCATGTTGCAAAACGAAAACTTTACACTCCCTAAGCAATTCCTCCTCTCCTTCTCCCCAGCCCCCGGCAAACATTGTTTTACTTCCTGTCTCTATGATTTGACTATTTTAGGTACCTCATATAGGTGGGATCCTACAGTATTTATCTTTGGATGGCCATACCTCAACATAATATTCTCAAGTTTCATCCAGATTGTAGAAGGACTCAGAATTTCTCTCCTTTTTAAACTGAATCCCACATTTTGTTGATTTATTCATTTGTTAATAGACTCGGGTTGCATCTACCTTTTGGCCGTTGTGAATATGCTGGCTATAACAGTTCACTTATTTTTATAGTACAGATAACAATAGCACTTACCTTATGGGTTTTGTGATAAATTAGTTCATTAGTATTTAACAAAATGATTTGCATAAAACAATCGCCTAATGAATTTTAGTTATTTTTATTATATCTAGGTGTGAGAGATAAAAGTAAAAATTAGAAATGGGAAGGATGGGAGAAGGAGGCCTTATGTGATCTCAGTGCACTGAACTACAAGGGTGCAAAGGGGAAGGGGAATGTAGTCATTGATATTGTGATACATTTGCACGGTGACAGACGATTATTAGAATTAGTGGGGTGATCACATTGTAAGGTATAAAAATGTCCACTCACTATATTGTACACCTGAAATAATATAACAAATGTAAAAGTGTATACCAACTATATTTAAATTAAAAAATTAAAAAATAAATTAATGCAGCTCAGCGTGAGAAACAAGATTGAAAAAGTCTAGTTAGGGCACGCCTCCATCCACTTTCCCCACTTCTGTTCTGATCTGTTTCCAAGCTTACCATACAGCAATTTCATTATTCATACTGCTTTTGATGTAAACCAAAGTTTGATTTTTTAAACTGAAAAGTGGATCACATTGCAAAGTATTTTGAATACTAAGGAAAGGTTATCTTGCATGAAATTTTAGGCTTTTTTTTTTTTTTTTCATTTTATGATTCAAGCACATTTGTGGTTACAAGACCTGAAATAGACACATTTCTATGTAAAAGCAGCTTAAGTAGTAGTTGCTTTCTGGCAGATGGAGGAATTTAGTTCATATCTAAATATGAGCTTTGTTTATTTTTATCAGATTACCAACTCTGCAAATTGGATTAATGTGTAATTTCAAGCACAGCGGGCATAAAACTTCATAGTAGGGTTTTATATTTCTAGCATTTCCATCTTACTGAGTTATTTTTAATTTCTACAGCTGATGTTGGACAGTGGCATATTTTCACTTTCTTTCCAAAATTGACATATAACATAATCTTATTTGTCTGATAGATTCCTTGAAAGAAATTGTCTAGTGACCACATCTGTCTAGTAGTTTGCAGCTAACAGGAAGAGAAGAGAGTTTGTGAAGAAATAAGGCCTTGGTGAGGAGATTTCTTGTTTTTCCATTCCCAAGCCCACATGACTTTAGATCTGTGTTCAAGGTCACTGTTGGACCCCTTAACCAAGCTCAGCTGGGCGTGAGGCCAGTGCATCCTGGGCCTCTGCCATCAGGCTCTCTTTTGCAGTAGGGAACATCTATGTAACCCCTTCCTTTAGCTTCGCGTGTCCCTATGTAACTTCTCAGTTTTTCTTGTCTTTCAGATATCAAAGGGACAGCTTTTGCCACTTCTAGCTAGAAGTCCCTCAACTAATGATGTGTTAAAACACAAAGACGGTTACACACCTTGCTTCAGTGCATCGCTTCAGTTCAGTTCATAGGAAATATCTTCTGGAGGAGAGGCAGAGTACAGCATGAGAAAATTACTGTAGTGGCGTTTGGCAAACGCAATGGAATATGGTCACTGTATGTCTTTCTATGAGACAGAGTTCATAATTCTACTGTGATTTTTAATTTCAAGGAAAACTAGCTACATAGCACAGGCATAACAATTAAACCATGGCATCTATTTCAGAGTGTATGTAGACGATTTTATCTCCAGGGTCCATCACATTCCTTTGGGATGTTATATTAGAACATGAGAATGGATGCACATTGTGACAGGGATTAAAGGATGGAGTGGGGAGTTTCCCCACAAATCAGCCAAGGTAAGACTGATACATAGAATGGGAAACAAGTCAGAATCTCCGGCTCAGATGATTTCAATTGTGTAACATTATTTTCATAATTTTGCATAAACCTTATGAATGGTTTTTGAACAAACTTTATGAAAACGTGTGCACTATGCTATTTTGGTACTCATAGTTACTATAGCTTCCTTCTTGACAATAAAATGAAGACTCTGCCTCTTGCTTGTCCATGTAATTGTCACATTATTTGTCATGAGAACCTGTGACTACATCCAGAACGCCTGTGACAAGCACATTTTATAAGGCTCCTCCTAAAAAGGGATAGATTACATTTGGCCTTGTGTAACCTGCATCCATGAATACAGAATTGCATGATTAGGTCTTGGAGTGAGTGGGGATCATACAAATTTTCGAAGTTTTGAGATCATCTACAAGGACTGTGATTTTCTCAGAAAAGCACTTGAGTTGCTTTGACTCAAGTAAACCTAATAAAATCCCTCCCTAGAACACTTGGAGTTAGTGGTAGAAGGAGAGAAGGCAGGCTCTGAAAATTTAGCTCCCCCAATGTTGTGGCATGTGGAAAAGATTTCAAAAAGCATTTTACGATACAAGTGATAAATATTTTTCTAGGATTATAATCATTATGCCTAGAAAATTAATGTGATAATCATTAGGCTTATTTTTATTCACATTTTTAAAACAAAATATAATATTCCCTTTAAAATCATTGACAGGGTATTAAAAGCCAGTAAACCATCAGTAAATGTACATAGAATAATATTTGGTAAATTTGAGAATGTTTGGCAAATTCACTGAGTGTAATTCAACTAGGATTTTATCAATCAAGAAATCAATTTACATTTATGTTGCTTGTTGAAATATGTTGGCATGGATATATGAAATGACATTTTATATTTTTGAAATCAATGAATAAAGATTATGAAAATATTGTTAGACAATTGAAATAGTCTATTGCTAGAGATTCTGACTAGTTTCCCATGTCAGGAACCAGTCTTTTTATTTTAGCTGACTTGTGGCCTCAATTCTGTGTGCGAATACTCAGTTACAGACATTTAGTTCAAACATTAAGGGAGATTAATTTAAAATGTACAATTCTAGCTACAGTGCCATGTACAAATATAATACAATATTTTTACAAACTGCTATTTCACTCAGCAGTATATTATGGACATCGTTCCATCCCATTAAATATTTTTTCTAAAATTTATTTTTACATTGTGATTATTTGCTTATCAGAAATTTTGGAAGTGTAAGTCAGTTAAAGAGTTTGAATATTTGCACAGCTATTTGTCAATATATACTAATTATTTTCCAAAAGGATCTACAAAACAGTGAATTTCCTTGTGATTTTACCAGTACTAGGTATTATCAGTAAAAAATATTTTAAATTGACATTTCAAGCTAATAAAAAATATATTTGAAAACATAATAATAGTGGAAATAGTGTACCACATGCAAATAGTGTGACATTTAGAGTGGCTGACAATTTAAATGTAAATTTTATTAATATATTAAATTTGTAAGTTTTCCTAAGAACAATTGAAGCTCCAAATATAATATTTAAAAAAAATAATAATCTTTAAAAATGCAGTCTTGCAAAGGGTAAGAATTAAGGGTAAATATTTTTTAATGAAACATTGGTTAAAATGCTGAAACTGGTCTTTTTTCTCTGAGTGGAAATAAATTGCACTTATTATTACCAGACTATAGTTGGTCATCCCATATTTCCTTAGATCATTATAAAGCACTCAAACAGAAGAGGAATGCCTCCTTAAGTAATGCTTAATGTTGAGTAACTAGCTTTTCAAAATATGGCCAGTATCTGTCATAATAAAATGTTTATGTTGACTGAACAACCTACTTGGGAACGTGTATTATTTATAAAAATAAAAACCCCAGGATGTAAGGGTAAAATTAAGTGGATATTTGTTACAACATATTTTTGGTGCCATCTGTCCATATGAAATTAGGCAAAATATGAGTTTCTATTATTGATACAATTATAATATGATCTTGTCAAATCTGTTCATAAAAATCTATTATTTCTTACCAGCAATGTAGTCTTGTTTCTCTGCATATTCATTAGAATTTGGTGTGGTCACTGTTGTTTATTTTAGCCATTTTGACAGGTGTTCATTATATTTTAAGATTTTGCAAAGAAACAAAACATTTAAAATTTTGCTTTGAGTATTCTTTATTCTAAGATTGAATTGATCAAATTAAAAAATTTTTGTAGGAACTTAGAGATGGAAGGAACATTAAAAGGCTTTTAGTTTCAGGGGTTATATAAATATCTAAAGCAGAACTTATGTTCCTCTTATTTCCTGAATCATCACTGTAATTATCTTAGGTAAAGTGTGAACATGAAGACATTCCAATTCTTCGCACACATTTGGCCAATATTGAGTGCCTAAAATGCAACAGGCACTCTTCTAGGTGCTGATGCTATAGGAATGGAAAAAATGAAGTCCCTGCTCCAAAGGAAAATGTGTTACTGTGAGGTCTGAGGGCACCTAGTAAATAACACCCTCTTCTACTCCCATGGATGTGAAAACAACTGATAGACACAGGAATGGAGAAAACTAGAGGTTAAAATATGTCCTAAATTACTTACAAAACCTTTTGGAAAATATGGCTCAGGTTGATAGAAATAACAAGCTTCACATCACTGCAGCCCATGTGAAGCACAATTACTTCCATGGGTGCAAGATGTCTGGAAAGACACAGGCCACCACTTCCCAAACGCCCCTTATCGGGGGACAGCCAGCACACGTGTTCTCTCAGGTAGGCAAGTGCCAAAGACAGGATTCTCAGGTTCTCCCTCCCAACTCCCTCCTAGAAAGTCTAGACAGAGGAAAGGATTTTACTCTAAATGCAACTCTTTAACAGAGAAATAGGAGAACAGGAGAATGGGAGTTCTCTCCTAATGATTATTACCGATACCAACAGACTAAGATTAAAAAAATAAAAATCCTGTCATGTTATTGCCTCATTTGTCCTTTCAATTTAGTATATGCTTTTTATTCTGGGCTACAGTGGCTACTATATGCAGACCCTCCCATAGCTTTTCTTAAATATAAATGCAGATTCTCCTTGGAATATTGATAAAGAGAAATGTGAAGAAAATCTAAGGAGAGTGGCCGTATGTTACAAATTAGACATATATTTTCTTATGTTATACAATAGGTTTGGGGTTTGAAGGAGTATAATAAATGTTACTTTTCTTTTCCTTCTGAGTTTGAAACTGATTTAGAGATAGACAAAAAAAACATTCAAGCAGATCAATATAAAAATATGAGCTAATGCAAATAAGTGATATATTGCAGGATGTGGCAACAATGAGATAGCTAATACTGAACCTCAGAATGAGGCTTATCCACCAAGTTACATTTAGCTTCAAATAGCCAGCAGAGTCCTTGTCTTGTAAAATGTGTGGCTTGGAGGAGCCAACCACAATACGTACTCACTATGGCAGGGAGGTTCTCAAAAGCAGGATAGGTGAGGGGGCTGAGCTATGCTGGGTCCATTTCTTGTTCCATATCTTGTCAATCAGATACACCTCTCCAGCCTCTCCTCCTCTCCCGGAGCAAAACTGGAAGTGTTTGGAGAAATCTCACCTTAGGGAAATTTGAATAGCAAAGAATAGAAATTTCTTCCCACCCGTATATAACTTAAAATTAAATTCTGGGGAGGCAGTCTGATGTGTTATTTTTCAGGAGCAAAAGTAAATAATCAAACTTGCTTAGGATACTAAAAAATGGTGTTAGAGGAAGTATGAAAAATAAGGATAAGAAATGTATAAGGTTAGTTGTGTGTGTGAGTGCAGGCAGGTGTGTCCAAAATTAAGGTGAAGTTGCTGATGCCTTCCGTTACCTGTAAGTATGAAAGCAAACACCTTCATTTGCTGGGCAATCGGTCTATGAAATTGATAAATTGTACACTCATAGAGTCTTAAATCATCAATAACTTCAAGGAGAGTTTTTATAATTACTGAAATACAATTCCATAGATGATAACTCATTAGTGATAATTGAGATTATTTGCTATATGACAAGGGACAATGAATCAGGGAATTTTGGACATAATGTATTAAGTTTTGCCTTATAATGTTCTTTCTGTCATGATTTAGAATGCAACATATGTATCCCTTTTCTCTAAACTCTGACAAGCAATCTACCAAAAAATTGGATCAGCTTAGATTGGTGGAGTTCTGGTTTCTGCAGATTTCCAGAGAAGGGACAATGTCCCTTTGTGAGATACCAAATCTTAGAGTGTCTCAGGCACAAATGTATATAATACTCATTCCTGGAACTTGTTAAAAATGGATAATGCCAGCTTCCAACCTAAAATATTCTGATTCAGTAGATTGAGGCTGTGGCCATGGAATCAACCTCATTAACAGGCTCCACATATGTTACTAATGAAAGCAATTCTTGGGCTTTCACTTTGAGGAACTGCCTTAGGGTATGTACACATCCGACTCTTGAGAACACTGAAGTCTTGTAGGGACAGTGCACATTCTTTTTCATTCTTAGTGTCATCATTAACTATAATGATCATCAACTCCTGGCCATCATTAACTATATAGTATTTTCCTTTGAACAGCATTAGCTGTTGAAAAGGCTGATGCTACAGAGTTACATACACTTCCTAGATACCCAAATGGCATCATGAAGAAAGGTAGGAAAGTAGAAAAATTAGAAAGAATAGGACAGTCACATGAAAGACACTAACCTAACTAACTAGCTAGTTAGCTAACTAACTAAATCAGAAGATACTGAAAGACTAAGATACCATTGACTGAGGGTTTAAACAAATCCCCACCCCCCAAATTTTTATTAGGCATGAGTGGGGATATGTAGTGATAATTGACCTCTAAATCTGAATATTTATTATGAGGTTTTATAATTTTATTCCATCTACCCTAATATTATATAGTCATGAAGTAAGAAATTCACACGGATTAGCCTTTAGAGTTCTCAGTTATTTGAGAAAAGGGTCAACATTCAGTACCAAAGGAATGTTGGCATTTAAAGAATGCTACCACCACTGTACCATGAAAACAGTTGCCAGGAGTAAAGTAGCTTAATAAAAATACATGTTTTTATCCACGGAGAGTTTCCATCAGCTTTCCACTATTTTTAATTTTAACAGTTTTAAAAATAATGTATGACATTAAGAGTAAAGTGAAATCGAATTTCAGGAGTCCTAAGATAGGAAGTAGAGCACTTGAACTAAAAGAAGTCTCAAATTCTTTGACTCTATGCTTTAGACTTTAGAGCCAATGGAGAGATTGTGTGGTGATAGTATCTCTTTTTTAAATATTTATTTTCTCCTATTCAGTTTAAAAATGATGGTGTCTAAGTTGTGGTCAAATTATTCATATCACCAGTGCAATTTCTATTTCACTTTGGCTGAGGAGATGATTTCTAAAACTAAAATCTCTCCCTGTTTTTTGACAAATTACAAAGAAATAGAGCCCACAAATCTCACTGTATCATGAATTTACAGGAACCTATGGTCCAACTTCATTGTTCTTGGAAATAATGACTATTATTATTTCTATACCTAGATATATTCCCAACAGATCATGGCAGAGACTGTAAGTCATTTCTCCTTTTCTGATGACAGCAGCATTTCCTTTAGAATGACTCGCCTGTGGTCTTGACTGTAGCCTATTCATTTAGTACATCTGGAGGAAAAACAAAGTATTTGGAGCATTTTTCCTTTTATTCTCTTTTTGAAAGTTTATGTATTTTAGACCTCTGGATTATGTATTGTAGAATTTTTTTAACCTTATAAGAGAACATGACATTTTTCTTAATAGAATATGTCTTTTTCACAGAACACATCTGTGTGGTAAAAGCACTAAGTGATGTGACATAATGGTAAGTATTTAGGTGGTCACATTTTTAACAGCCATGTCATGAAATATGTTTTAATTCTCTTTTCCCCTAAACAATCTACTGAGTTAGGTCTCAGCATCACTAAACTTTGTGACACCTTCTAATGGACATCACGTATTTGTGTTTGTGAACAAAGAATTTTATTTATCTTATAGTTATACTGATTAAGTTGTGAAGAGTTTCTCTGTTTTCATCATCTCACTGTTAAAACATATCAATACATATGTAATTTATTAGATAATATAAGAGAAAAAATATGTTGAGATGATATTTGCTCTTGTTTCTTTTTCCTCTCTTGTCTCTCTCGGAAGTATGATTTTTCTCCTGTTCTTTACATGACAACCATCATTTCTGTAATAATTTTAATATTTTACTTTAGTTGTCTTAAATTTCACTCAGAATTGCACAAAATGATATAGGTGAAGATAGTCCTAAAGATTGTGTAAGAATGAATTTTTGTTTTTCATAGATCTTGGCGATTGGCCTTTAGTAGGCCTTTTCTTCTTCAATAGTATATTGTTCACTTCTGTAAAGAAGAGAATATAATGTCTTCTAGATCTTACTCAAACCTCAACCAATTAGAATCAAACACTTTATAGCAATCATCTGGGTTGCATATCCTAAATTCATTAATTCACTTGGAAATGCATTTGTCACTACTCCGCCTACTCACACAGCACCATCACACCTTCCTTCCGTTTATTTCCCATCTTCCTGCTGTTCTCTTTCTTTCTTACTGTTTAGTTTCATCTTGAAACTTGGAGATTTTACTATTTACTCTCAGTCTCTCTCATATAATTATAAACACGTGTAAGTCCTTTAATTCTTCTCACCTTAGTTACATCCTTGATGAAAAGGTTGGGTGGACGAGTTAATGCCTAATGTCCCACCCAGCTCTGAAAATGTGTCTGGTTTTCTCAAAATTGGAATTGGAGTTGTCTGAAAGATTATTATTTGTATGTAACTATTTAGAGAAATGTTTATTTATTCTTACCATATTTTTTCTCATTTAAAGAACAATTCCACATATGAGTGAAATCATGCAGTTCTTTGTTTTTTCTGTCTGGCTTATTTCACTTAGCATGATGATCTCCAGGTCCATCCATTTTGTTGCAAATGGCAATATTTCATCTTTTCTTACAGCTGAGTAATATTCCATTGTGTATATGTACCACAGCTTCTTTATTCAGTCATCTGTCACAGGGCACTTTGGTTGTTTCCATGTTTTGGCCACTGTGAACAGCGCTGCAATGAACATTGGGGTACATAAGTCTTTGCGGACAAAGGTTTTCAAGTTCTTTGGGTAGATCCCCAGAAGGGGGATTGCTGGGTCAAATGGTAGGAATATAAAACTGAAATCAAAGAAAAAAAGAAATGAACAAACAAATAACCCATGGACACAATCAATAGTTTAATGTTTATTTGGGGACGAGTGGGTTAGGGAGGGGAGAAAGGGGCGGGGGTGGGAGAGGATGGGGGGAAGCTAAATATAAGATGATGGAAAGAGAAGTCACATTAGGTGGTGAACTTATTATACATCAAGTTGACAATGCACTGTAGAATTGTATGCCTGAAACCTATGTAATCCTTGCTAACAGATGTCACCCCAATAAGTCTAACAATAAAAATGAATTAAAAAAAAAAAAAGAACAATTCCAAATACGTATGTGACAAAGAAGTTTCTTATAAATAGTCTTAGAATTGGCATTTTTTTCTAAGAGTTTTCATATGGTCATTAACAGATTAACCCCTCATGATTTACATGGACCAGAATTACATTGCTTTCATATTATAGCATATACTTAATATACTTGAGTTATAATTCATCATGGTAGATGATTATGTGGGGAATGGAAAATGCTTTCTATCCTGTAATATAGCTATGTCCTTCTTAATGTGCAAAGATTAGAGTTGTCATCCAAATGGGATTTTTAACATTATATTGCATCCTCTTGTTGGGTTTCATAAAGTCAATGATCATGGCCTTTCCTTTGTTATAATCCTAGGATATTACCATACACAATAGATACCCAATGATTTAGTTAAATTGAATTACTTATGTTATTATTTTTCTACTATTTATTTTTCTCTCCCTATTCTTATCTATGAGTATAAAATTGGTAATTTAGTACAGGAAAAAGAGGAAAAAATCCTTTGCAGTAAGAGTCAAAATATTGAGTTCTGCGTTATTAATGGTGCAGTCTTGGATAAGTTGTTTCTCTCTGGTAGAACTAGATTTTTTTCATCTGTCATAAAAGGGAGCTAGACTAAATCTAAGGTCCCTTTTCTGTTTAAATTTCTTTGATTCTAGAGATCTATGTGTTTGTTTAGTTCAGCTTTTCCAAATTTCTTTGACTATGAAACTTTTCTTTTTTTTGTAATTTTTGATAATCTGGTATTGATCCTGAAAAAAAAGTGTGTCTGAGAAACACACTCTGGGGTGTTGGTCTGGTGGGGTAATATTTTGGTATGTAAACTGGTGTGAATTTTATTCCTGGAAATTCCTTTGGTTCCAGGACTTTTCTTCCATTTGGACTAGTTACAGGAGAGAGATGATAATGTCAAAAATGAGTCAAAGACTTTTAAATTTCAGAAGTTAAAGCTTTTAAGTTGGCAGCACTTAGTCTTGAAAGCATCAATGTTTTCCATTTATACTATGACTAAGGAACTGGAAAGGTTAAATGTTGCTATTAAGAGTTAGTTTATCGGAGGAGATGAAGATTCCTGACCTGGGAAGTAAAAGGACCTGACATAGTATGTATTTCCTTGAGTAGAGCCCCTGCTCCTTGACTAAATGCTATCAGGAGATAGAAACTCTATAAACATCTGAGGTTTTGAAAACAGAAGGAACTGCTAGGGTGAATCTGCAAAGTAACGAAGTGCTGTAGTGAGCCCCACATCCAGTATGGAGTGGGAGTGGTATAGTACATATGGCTGTGGGTGGATTTCTAGGTATATGGTCCTAATTTACCTGTGTCCAATACAGCAAGGTGTTATAGGTTGAATTGTGTACCCCCTCTCCAAATTCACATGTTGAAGCCCTAATCCCCAAGTACCTCAGACTCTATTTGGCAATAGAGTCTTTACAGAAATAATTAAGTTCAGTTAAGGCAAAATACAACTCAGGAAGGTGGATAGATGACAACTCACTCATGGATGCAACATGACTCCTTCTACATCTTCTCCATGAAGCTACAACAAGTCTTCTCTGGATCCAAGTATTTGAAACTCTAGTATTTTACACACCCTTGTAGAATGTGGCAAGGGAGGTAGAAGAACTTGAAATAACTGATATTATCGGGAATGGAACAAAGTTATATTTTAAGGCAGAATTGGGCTTAACATAGATCTTATTAAAACTCTACAAATAAGATAATTTTGTGCACACCAGAATTTTGGATTGAAATTTATGCTCTCAATATTGATTTTAATAAACATTAAATGCAACCTAAGATATATATATATAGATATATAGATATATAGATATATAGATATATACATATCTATATATCTATATATCTATATATCTATATATATATATCTATATATCTATATATACATATATCTATATATCTATATATCTATATATCTATATATATATGTCCTCCAGAGCCAAATTTTGTGCTATGCACTTTGAGTGATCAAAAACCAAGAGAGGTAATTCTTTTTTTGCTCTATTTTAAAAGCAGTTGGATGAACCTGGAGGGTATTATGCAAAGAGAAATAAGCCAGACAGAGAAAGACAGAGACCACATAGTATCATTTTTGTAAGTGAAATTTTAAAAAATAAAAAAAAGTGAAGTACATGGAAACAGAGAGTAAAATGGTGGTTTTTAGCGGGTGGGAGAAATAAGGAGAGGCTGATTTAAGAATACAAACATTCAGTTATAAGACAAATAAAGTCCTAATTAGTATCTACCTCTTTCAGATCTTTGATCCAATATCACACTCACATATCTACATTTGTAACTTTCTAAACCCACTGAATTGCAAGTCTACCTATACTGTGTATATTTGGTGTTTCATAATTACTGGGGCTTATGCATGTGTATTATCTCTAGACCCTACTCTTTAAATTGGACAAAAGTTTTACTGCACACATTTTGTTGTGACAATTTATAACCTTTTTCCATTGATAATATCTAAACAGCATAATTTAAAATAATTCAAAAAATTAAATTCAGCCTATTCTAATAGAGGCATACAAGTTACTTACAGTCTATAAACACTAGCACTTACATATGAAAAGTAAATATGTCAAGGTATGTATTCTATTCAATAATCATGATAAGAATTTATGAAGTGTTGAACAATAGTGCAATGACCATAGGGTGCCATTTGCAGTTATGTGGCTGCTTTTCTAGTAAAGAGAAACATCTACAAAATAATGTAAGCACTTCAACCTTGACTGCAATGGAGATGAGTTTATTATGTGCAAATATTTCAAGTATGAATACCTTAAAATGTTTTTTATTATTACAGTTTAATTTTTAATATACATGTGCTATGTAAGTACATAACTCAGATTTTACCTGATAAAACTTATCAATGTAAAACTGTCTAATTTTTGAAAGTAGTTCTACCATATAGACATTATATATTTAAAAAAACAAATTACTTTTTTAGAATAAATAAAAGCAATCATTCTTTAGTTCCCAGATAAATGTCAATTTAAACTAAATTTAAATAATAAATTTAAATAATAAAATAAATTTAAATCTAAATTCAAACTTAACAAATTTTATATATATTTAATGTTTTTTTCTTGAAATTATAGCATTTAGTTTTCTTTTAGCACCCTCAAATAGGACTATATTCATTTATGCAATTTTAGAGTAAAATTATTTCTTAATTATTTTAATATATATGTTCCAGGAACTTTAAAGAAATGTCATATAAAATACATTGTATAGTATGCATATTTAAATAACATTCTGTTATATTAGAGATACCTACACAATTTCATTCTGTGACCATTTCCTTTTTTAATTCAGGAAGCTAGCTCTTGCATCCATTTTTTTGTTAAGTCTGCTAAACAGCGTCTTCACTGTGCCTCAGTTATTGTCTCTGAAGACTCATGAAGCTTATCAGTGAGCTTTCTAGCATTCTGATCTTACAACTTTTTACTTAGCTTACCCAAACCCTTAATCTTTGTTCTACTTTGGTTGCCTGAGAGTATAGAAAAGCCTTTGTCCGGTCTATTTGCTCTTTTGGGAGGCCTCCTTCTGTGCTGTGCTGCACCGACCCTTCTTCCAAGTATGTGACCGAGAATGTGTGTTACCTGTTAGGAAGGCATGCAAGAAAGTGAGAAGTCTGATGGTTAGCTACATACAAGGCATGGTATTAAGTGATTTTATATTGGATCTCTCTCGCTCTTACCTTGTATTTCATTGACTCTCTGAAGCCTAGCTCATCCCTCTGCATTCAATGTTTGCTTGCCTTATTCTCAGTTTGGGCCATCTCTTTCATCCTACCCCCCAGTAAACTGACCTTCTCTCCAATCCCTTGATGTCAGTGTTTCCCTGAAGCCACAGGTGAGAAGAACCTACTTAACAACTCTAACCTAAGAGAACCCTTCCAAGTGCATAAACTGTCTGACCCCTCCAGCAAGGGGGGTCTCAACCAAGCTTTAAAAGTTTTGGGTCCAACCTGGGAACTCTAAATCATTCTCTCCTTTCTAATCTCAATGTCCTGCCTGCTATGTTGTACACTCTGATCATGGATCTTTAAAGGCTTCTTTCCATGGATTAAATATTCTCCTCAGATAACTGCCAACCACTAAACTATTGATTGTGTCCATGAGTTTTTCTTTCTTTGTTGCTTTCAGCTTTGTGTTCCACAAATGAGGGTATAGAGGGAGCGGGGTGGGAGAGAAGAATGGAGTCTCAAATAAATGGTGATGGAAAGAGAACTGACTCTGGGTGATGAACACATAACACACACGTAGACAATGTAATGTAGAATTGTACGCTTGAAACTCATGTAATTTTTACTAACCAATGTCACCCCAATAAATATAACAAGAAAGAAAAAAACATTCTCCTGGTCTGTCACTCTTGTTCTGTCTCCATGTGCTTTGTTGAGTACACATAGCCGGGCACTTTCACAGGGCTCTCACCAGCACTTGGGATTCTTAGCTATTGGCCTTGTTCTCACTTCGTTGTCAAGCTTTAACAGGAACCACTCATGGAACCCTGCTCAGAACTTTGGTGCTTTCTGGCATGACCTCTCTCTCCCATTGTCTTCCTTCTCTCAAAAAATTTGCATATCTCCACCAACCACAAATTCCTTTGACTCAAAAGGAGATACTCGTGTATCTTTTTGTCAAGACTAACTTTTTACCCAAATCTAGATTCAATTTACTTCCACTAAGAAATGATCTTTCTTTTGCTTTCATCCTCAACCTATTTTTCCCTTCTGCTTTCTTTTTGGTATTATATAAATCCATTCCCTCAAAATAAACACCTAAATTAAATAAAACTCAATCTCAAATCTTATGCATGTTACTATTTTTTTTTCTTACATTCTCTGCTTTATGCTCAGGCACACTTGTAAGTAAAAACACATTAAATTGTTGCTCCAGGACATCTCCACTCATTTAATATTTTCACTGTGTAATCAGACTTTGCCCTCCAAATCCACTACTGAAGCTGAAGTCTTAAATAATGAATGATAACCCTATACAAAAGCCACTTTGCATTTCTTTCTTATTCCCTATCTTCTATTCTGTTACTGCCACTGTCATTCCCTTATATCAATTTTTTTCTTAAATTAATTTCTCCCTTTCCTTTCTCTAAGGGAGGCAAGCAAGAAACTGAGGAGAGCTCTGATGGGTAGCTATGTACGAGACGTGGTATTACATGATTTTATAGATCACATTGCCCCCTTATTCTTCAGAATAACTCTGTGAGGAAGATATTTTTCCACTCAAAAAGTTTTAGAAAAAAATTTTCAGGCACATAGACTTTGGTGGAATCCAAATCTGAACCCACATCTTATCTTTATTACATTGAATCATGTGACCTCAAATGCCTTTTCCTCTTTCTACCCATAAAATATAGACATCCCCCCAAAGTTCTATCCTCTGCCTTCCTTACTTTAGTTTGTCTTTATGTCTTGGGCTTATGTGCAAATGGCTCTAAAATATGTATATCTGAAGCCCAAAGTTCTCAAAACTCCCAACTTACTTTATTTCCTTCCTTCCTCTCCAATTTCCCTTTCTTTTCTTTCCTCCTTCTCTCCTCTCCTGTTATTCTCCTTCCTTCCCTCTCCCATTTTAAACATTTCTTGAGCATTTGCTATATGCTAGCCACTGGGATGGGTACTCCACCCCCCTGGTGCTCCTCTCATAGCACATTTATTAGTAGCTCAGTATTAAACAGGAGGAAACAGAGGCTTAGAGAATTTATTCAACTGGCCAAAGGTGAACAGCTAGCAAGTGTAGAGCCAGGCTTACTGCCCATTTTTTTTCCTGAAATGTTTGCTCACTTTTTCATGCTGCTGAGAGATCAGTTAACTGTTTCTGAATGTGCACACTGCTTCCTCACTTTTTACCCTTGCTTATGCTGTTTCCTCCTGTTCTGTCAGAATTCTACCTATTCCTCAAGGTGATCTCCACTCCTTTCCCAGACTCACAGCATTCATGTACTCAGTTTTCTGTGTGCACATATGTAATTTCTTCCTGCAGTGCTACATGCTCTTAAGAGGTAGGACTCTTTCACACACAGTAGGTGCTCTTCATAAATGTTGTTAAGTTGAGGTGAATTTCAAAGTGGAGGTGTGTTTTTAAAAAATAAACAGATTATAGCAATCCTATATTTCAATGGCAATCAAAAGCAGAATGAATTTTCATCATGACTTGGAGATTAATGAAATGTAGACTGCATTAATATTTATTTTATGGCTTTGTAGTTTCCTAAATTTCTTTTCTCCATTACTCAAATGATTACTCTCTCATCCACAGGATAGGAACTGCTAGAAAACATTCCATTGCTCACATTTACAGTGTGTTGATTGGAAACAATCTCCAAATGGCAGTGAGCTCATTCTATGTGATGGTACTTTAATGTTTCTTTAATTGTTTTCTTTTTAGTAATTCCCTCCAAATTTAATGAAAGAATTCCAACCCTGTTGTCAAACTCCCCTAATAGAATTAAGCAAGGCAACTACAAGGGTCTGATCAAATGAAGTTGTTTGGCCATTCCTGTTTGTTTTATTTCTGGATCCTCCAGTTTCCGGGTTTGGAGGTCAGACTTGAAACATGGACATGGATGCACTCTCCACAGAGAGACTCAGGAGATCGGTGTGAATGAGAAGGACTGCAGCCAGGGGTAGAGGGATTGTGTTTTGCCTTTCTTTTTCTTTATTCTCCAGCTGCTGTTCCTTATATAAAACTTTAAAAATAACTTTTATAGGGTGGTTAATACATTCCTACCCTGTGGGGACAGGCTACATTCTCAGCTGCTCAAGATTTTAAGCAGGATCTAGTAATTGGGGTAAAGAAACAGGCCCTTGTCTGGAGTCTTGAAGAACTGCTGCAGGGTCAAGGTCAGAGCAAGGGAAGTGTGGGCATGGGTGAACTGGCATTCTGCACGCCCTCCTAGGGGCTGCAGGAGAAGGAGGGACAGAGTTCAGGTGGTGAGGAGTGGGACAGGGTCAGACTAAATTCTTAGTCTGAATTTTCTGAAAGAAGAAAGTCAGTTCTTGAACAGAAGGTCCTATGCCTTCCTCACATAGTTTCTTTTATCATTCCTTGACCCACTTTTTGAGGTAAAATTTGATAATTGGGCAACCTGTGGGAGTGCAGCAAGAGCCTATAACCTCAGTATGATGGCATGTGAAATCCACATGTGTTTAAGGTTCCCAGTTTCTTAGGGGAGCAGCTGGACAGAGGTTATGTTGGAGGCTCCAAAACCCCAGTGGTCCTTTATGTAAGAATAACAATCTCCTGAATACATCATTGGAGCAGCATGTGTGCTGTCATACTCCTACATGTCCAGCATATCTCAGGTAGATGTGAAGCTACTGGTTTGGCCACTTGTGAAGCTACTGGTTTGGCCACTTGTAGTGTAAACTCATTAGCCTGCTCTGTGATAGAGATCTGGCTTTCAAGGAAAAATCCAAACTGAAAGGTGGGAGTGATTCTTGGATCTCAGCTACCTACTGCTCTCCAACCCTGCAAATTTATACCATGTGTATATGACAGATGAGGGAATAGGTAGGGTATCAGAAGAAAAGTGGGCTGATCATTTACATTTCCTAAGTGCCTTTTGTGTGCCAGGCACTAGTATGTGTTCAATGTCACCTCACATCAATGATGTTTACCTCATATATTATTAGCTCCATTTATAGAGTTAGAAAGTAACATCCAAAGGAAGACAAGACACTGAGGGATAACTGAGAACTTACGTTACTAATGTTAGAATCGTTAATATGCTAGGGGGAGGGTAACGGTATTGCTTCGGCATCTTTATTTCAAGATGTTAACACTGGTAGCTTTTATAGCAGTTTATAATCTTTAAAAAAATTTTTTTCAGTTACAGTTGACATTCAATATTATTTTATATTAGTTTCAGATGTACAGTATAGTGGTTAGATATTTATATAATATATGCAGTGTCTTCCCACAATTAGTCTAGTACACACCTGGCACTACGCATAGTTATTACCATAATATTGACTATAGTCCCTATGCTGTACTTTACATTCCTGTGACTACTGTGTAACTACCAATTTGTACTTCTGAATCTCTTCACCTTCTTCATCCACCCCCAACCCTCTCACATCTGGCAATCATCAGTTTGTTCTCTGTATCTATGAGTCGTTTCTATTTTGTTCATTTAATTTTGTTCTTTAGATTCCACATGTAAGTGAAATCATATAGTATTTGTCTTTCTCTGTCTCTTATTTCATTTAGCATAATGCCCTCTAGGTTCATCCATGCTATCGCAAATGATAAGATTTCATTCTTTTTATGACCAAGTAATATTCCATTGTATGTATGTACCACATCTTCTTTATCCGATCATCTGTTGATGGGCACTTAGGTTGCTTCCTTATCTTGGCTATGGTAAATAGTGCTGCAGTGAAAATAGGGGGGCATATATCTTTTCAAATCAAGATTTTGGATTATTTCAGATAAATACCCAGAAGTGGAATTGCTATATCAAAAGATAGTTCTATTTTTAATTTTTTGAAGAACTTCTGAACTGTTTTCCATAGACTACACTAATTTGCAATTCCACCAACAATGTACGAGGGTTCCATTTTCACCATGTCCTCGCCAACACTTGTTGTTTGTCGATTTATTGATCATTGCCATCCTGACAGGTGTGAAGTGATATCGCATTGTGGTTTTAATTTGCATTGCTCTGGTGATTAATGACATTGAGTGTCTTTTCATATGTCTGCTGGCCATCCACATTTCTCTTTGGAGAAATTTCTATTCCTCTGCTCATTTTTAAAAAATTGGATTGTTTGTTTTTTGGTGAGTTGTAGCAGTGTTTTATAAATTTTGAATATTAACTCCTTTTCTAATGTATCATTGGAGAAGATCTCCAATTCAGTAGGTTGTCCTTTTGTTCTATTAATGGTTTCCTTTGTTGCGCAGTAATAACTTTTTAATTTGATGTAGTCCAATTTGTTTATTTTTTCTTTTGTTTTCCTTACCTGAGGAGACATATCAGAAAATTTATCACTAAGAGCAATGTCAGAGAGTTTATTGCCTATGTTTTCTTCTAGGAGTTTTATAGTTTGGGGTCTTACATTTAAGTCCTTAATCTATTTGAGTTTGTTCTTGTATATGGAGTAATGAAGTAGTCCAGTTTTGGTTTTTGCATGCATCTGCCTAATTTTCCTAACACCATTTATTGAAGACTGTCTTTATTCCAATGTATATTCTTACTTCCTTTCTCATAAATTAAATAACCATCTAGGCATGGGTTTATGTCTGAACTCTCTATTCTGTTCCATTGATCAATGTGTCTGCTTTTCTGTCAGTACCATGCCATTTTGATTATTACAGACTTGTAGTATAGTTTGATGTCAAGCAGCATGAGACCTACAATTTTGTTCTTTTTTTCTCAAGATGGCTGTGGCTATGCGGGGTCTTTTGTGGTTACATATAAATTTTAAGGTTATTTCTTCTATTATAATTCTGTGAAAAATTCCATCAGTATTTTGATAGGATTTCCACTGAATCTATAGATTGTTTTGGGTAGTAGGAACATGTTAACAATGTTAATTCTTCCTATCCATGAGGACGTGTATGCTTCCATTAATTGTATCTTCTTCCATTTCTTTCTTCAGTGTCTGATAGTTTTCTGAGAACAGGTCTTTTTCTACCTTGGTTAATTTATTTCTAGGTATTTTATATTATTTTATTTTTAATGCAATTTTAAATGGGATTGTTTTCTTAATTTCTTTTTCTGAGAGCTCATTTAGAACTATAAGAAATTCGGCTGTTATTTAAAATGGATAACATGATCTTTTCTTTCTTTCTAATTGTTTTTTTTTAAGACTAGATTTCTAGAAGTTAAATTATAAGGTATGGGGGTATGATGGACATCTGTTATCTTTATGTGCACAACATCCATTTTCCTTCTCTTAGAAATAGCACCTGGATTTGAGGTTCTTTTTCTGCCAGCTTATTATGCTAGTAGAGCATAAACCTAAGTGCAGGTTGCCATCTTTCACCTTGAGGGAGAGCCTGTCTGAGATTTAAAAAAAAAAAGCCATCACAGTTTAAAACAGAAGAGAGCAGGGGAGGGGGTTTGTAATCATATGTTTGAGCACTTGGTTTCTGTATGAGCACTGCTAGAATTTTCACCTAATGTAAGCCAATCTGTCCCTTTTCTCATTATAGCCTATTGAGCTGGGCTTCTGCATTTGTAAGCAGAAGTGTTGATTTTAGTACACTGGCTCAAAAGGGTATGAACATATATGGTCTTTTTTGTGTGTGTTGCAAAATTAATTTTTGACAGGACTACCAGCCATGTGGCACTTATTTCTGTGTGCCAATATTGACACAAGTTATATGCATTTGAAATGTGAAAAACTTTCCAGAATATTTGTAATATATTTAATATTCTTTTATATTTTTCCTTATTTTGCATAATTTTAATTTGAAATGACTGTATTTATCCATTTTTAGAACTCTTTTTGCACTAAAAATACATATAAAATCTTTTGTATATTTGTGTTATATTTGTTGCAGATATTTCCCTGTTTATTTTTTTTTATAAATTGTACTAATGCTACATATATATGAAAAGCTAACTAAGTAGTATGTAATTTTCTCTTTTTTTGACAGAGTTCTTACATTTAGAATTTTTCCTCCCCTTTCTAAGATTAATATTTTTACAGTTGCATTATATGTCATTTTAAAATTTAGTACACACTTATTTTGGAATTTATTTTGATAGATAAAGTAATTTTATTTAGGAACGTTCTGAATGCAAGCCACAAGAATTCAGGAGTTGTCAAAAAGTTGGTAGTTTCTTATGAAGAATACAGGGGTAGTTCAGAGGCCCATGTCTGTGGTGCAGCCACACTCCAGGGAGAGGCAGGGAGCCAGGGTGGGCAGGCAATTTTAATTCTTGTTTGTCTTCTCTGGCCTGTGCTCTCCATGCATTTCCTCATCCTTCTCATTTGTTTCCTCTGTGTCCTTGTCCCAGTGGGAACCATCCAACCATCCAGCGAGAGACTATATCTGGCTTGTCCTCTCAATCTAAATTCCCAGTAAAGCGACCCTGTTTTTCTAATTTGGATATGGTGCTTAATGTTGCCCTGAAACAGGTCACATTGGATGAACTCTGGCTTTTAGGAGCCCATTCTCTGTGGATCAGATTCCAGAGCGAAGAGTCAGAGGAAGGGTAGTTACCAGGGAAGGGAAAATATTTTGAGCTGGGGGAGACAGCCAGTAGGCAAATGGTCATTACAGAGATGGAGACCCAACTTGATTATTTCCCCCATAGCTTTTTTAACCATAAGTATTGGTGCCCCATTCCTTCATTAGTGATTTATGATGTTTTCTTTGTCATATAATCAACTCAGAAGTGAACATGAATGTGTGTGTGTGTGTGTTTCTGGACTATGATTTTCTGATACATTGATCCCTTTGTTAGTTCTTCCGATAATTTTAATCTCCTTTCTTATAGTAAGATAAATTTTCCTTTATTCTTTTTATTTTCAAATTATATATATATATATATATATATATATATATATATATATATATATATATATATATTATTCTTGGAAAATTTTGTTGCATTTGGGAGTGAAATACTTTAATAATAACTATTCTAACTTATTAAGGAAAGCTACTATTTATACTCATTTGTCTCATACCTGGCCATTTTTATAATCTATGATAATTATGAAAAATGTGCAGTTCTTTTGGAACTTCAGTTTTATAAATTATGTACCTGTCAATAGTAATAGCCATTTAATCTTTTTCCTCCTAATTATACTTTTTAGTTCCATTTTATGTCTTATATAATGGCTCATAATGTCCGATAAAATAATGATTGTGTTAATGGTTGTTGTTATGGGCAAGAATAACACCTGGTATCTACTGACTCTTACCATGTGTCAGGTGCTCTTATAAATATATATTAGTTATCTTATTTAATTTATTCTCATCATTGTTATTATTCTCATTTGCTGATGAAGGAAGCACAGCTTAGAGAAGGTCAGGTTATTTGTTCAAAATCACATTTCATGCATGGTGGAGCCAGCAGGTAAAAACAGGTCTGTGAGACTCCAGTATTATTAACAGTTATCTAGACTACATTCTTTAAAAAGACAAAATCAATATGTTATTTGAAGGTGTGGTTGTACACTGAGAAATCTCAAAGGAATTTTATAAGAAAACATTAAATGCTTTTTGTAGTTTTACGGAGGCCACTGGTAAAACTTTCTGTCTTTGGAGTCTTTTGTGAAAATAATTACCTACTACTTCTTGCAACCTCATCCATGGTTAATGGTTCATTCAAGTATACTGTTTTTCTGTGGGTTAATGTTGATAACTGCTCTTTCTCTATTAGAAAATTATCATTTTAAGTGAGAATTTCATAATTACATTGAACAGTCCTTCTGAACATTTGTTTCAAGGAGAAGTGATATTATTGTGCATAGCTCTGCCCTTAGAGTGCATAGGCGACAAAGCGCATCTCAGAAACTCTCTTTCAAATAAGAAGAAAGGAAATAGAATACAATTGTTAAACCATGTGCCCATAGATTTCCCTTTTCTTTGTAATTTAAGAAGGCTAACATATGCAAAAATTGCCAAAAGCATGGAAACCTATTGCATTTTTTTTTTGCATTTGGACACGTTTTTACATTATAAGGTATTGTAACTTGATTTTTAAAAACATGAATAGAGCCTATATTAATTGAGACAGGTCTGTGTTGGCATATCGTCATCCAAACATGTTAACATAAAAACTGTGCAATTAGTCTACTCTCTAAATATATGTGAATTTATTTTTGAGTTGATGGAGAATAGATTAAATGTGCAAGGAGAACACCCACTGGAGGATGCCAAAACACAACAGGGTGGACTGGGTCTAGTTTGACATGTCCTGTGTGAATCAATAACAGATGTAATTTTCTAGAGGGACCTGCTCGCATTGTTCAGACATGAATCCTGGCAAACTTGGGAGAGCAGGGTAGGCCGGGATTGATTACATATTCAGCATGGTTGAAATGTAGTAATCAGTGCTATACACAAATCAGATGGAAATGTGTAGTCAGTTTCATTGCTACTCTAGTTTTATTCTAGATAGAATCATGTGTTCACCTGTTGGTATGTTGTTGTATTTTTCAAACAGGTTGTGTGGTTGAGAGTAAGGACTTTGGAGATAAGTTTTGGTCTTAACTTTGACACTGACCTATGACTTTGGATGAATACTTTCCCTGATTGAGTTCTATTGCCTCATTCATAAGAGATAAGGGTATCTTCCATGCAGTCAAGAAAGAGAAAACAACATTATAAAATTGTAAGATATAAAAGGATATTTTATTGAGGTTCATACCAAAAGGCCCAGAAGGCTTCAATATCTTTCTCAGGACATAGAATTCACAACAGAATGAGGCCATCATTTTTTTTCCAATAGATCCAGTTCTAGGTTCTACAACCTGGTGTCATTGACATGATTTTAACCAAGCTCCAGCAGCTATAACAATTTTGCATGGTAGACAGGTTAATTATGTTATTAATTTCCTAAACTATGTACATTTCTGTTCGTTTTATATCTCTTTAAATAGTCTATGAGTATTAGTGACTAAAAGAACTGTATTAATAATAGTAATAAAATATTAGATTAATGTATTTATATGTAAGTATTACTTTTTGATGCTGTATATGAAGAAGAATTGGGTAAAAATATATGACATTGCAGTGTAAACTTCTCCCTCCCCTGGTAAGTTGCCTCACTATCTTCACAAAAATCTGTAGCACATACCCATATTCTGAATGAATGGTTTTTGTTTTATTTTGTTAGAAATTACAGACTGTTCTGAATTCCCCATTTGGGTTGATGCAGTGTGGACAGGGTCAGAGCATTCAGAAATTTCAGATAATTCAAAACTGAGTTCATTCACTGGAAGCAGCTGCTCAGATAGGCCAGAGGAGGTTTAGGAAGGTATTACTCAACTATAGGACCTAGAATGAAGGAGAGTTCAAATAATCTAGTTGTGATCTTAAGGTGTAAGTGGACACATCTGAGATACATGTGTTTCACAACTGATGCTCATCAACAATGTTCATTTAACAATACTGTGAATGACTGTCTAGGTGATAATGCATCCTGGATATTGAGACTAAGGTAGCATTTTTTTTTCTCCTGACTCTCTGTAAAACTGATCATGTTTGACGGGAATTGTCTTTATTTTTATTATTATATTTCTTCTAAACTGTTTATGAATTTCATTTAAAAATGGAATCTTGACATCACATTAACTTTTTCTTACTCTACATAGAAAGTCTAGCACTTGAAAACTTAATGTATATCATAGCTGCAAATATTCAAATTCTATTCACCAGTTTTATTTAAAAATAGTTTTCAGATTTTAACAAAAGTGTGCCATAAAACCTAGCTATTTCCACAAAACTTATTCCATCACATTTAGTAAATAAAAAGCTGAAAATATCACTCTATCTTATAATTCCCTTCATTAAAAGCAGCAACATAAAACTGAAAAACATAAAGAACATCCTCACTACATAAGGATTCTGTAAATAATGTACTGAAATCATTTATAAATGCTTTTACAATATATGCCAATAAAACACACTTTACATAATTTCAGAGGAAACATTAGCCATGAACTTAGTTAAATATGTATAGTTAAAAGAGTAACTCTGGATGGTATTGATGGTTTACAGATTAAGTACCAGAGGGATTAATGTAGGCAAAGACATTTTATTTCTAGATCAGCTAATCAGTTTTTAAACATATATTTTTATTAAAGATATACAGTAGACTCTCCGTTAACTGGAATTGAAGCAACTGGCAAAATCTCAAGCAACCCACCAAAAAACTTTTGCCTGTTGCTTGAGAGTGCTGTTTGCTTGAGGTCCAGTGAATGGGAGTCTGCTTACATTTATCTGGCATTTTCCAATCCCCATAGGTGCCGGTTAACTGAGAGGCTACTGTAAAATCAAATGGGAATATATTAAATCGTAGTATTTTAGGATGAAGAGCAAGTTTTCACCATATACTTCTTATTCTCAGTTATACTTTCTAGTTAGTTTCTCTTTTAATTCTTTTTCTCTGTTTATCTTTGGTGATTTTAGAATTTTAGAAGATATGTGTATATCTCGAATCTCTGGTTTCTCAACTTGTTTTATTAATTTATCGGTTTGCATATTGATTCTTTAAGATGACAATGAAGACTTAATACACTATTATTATTCCCATCCCCATTTTCCTTTCTTCTTCGTATTTGATATTTATCTAAATTAAAGTTTTCCTTGTTACCTTTGTAATTTTAATATATTTAAACCTCTATTAGTACCCCTTCCATTTATTCCACCTCACCTCTTCCCCTCCCTTGGCCAAAATCTTATTTTCTCTTTATTATACATTTATATTTTCACAGTTGCTAATAATTATATGAACATCAGCTAATCTTGACTTTGTGGAAGAGTCTCCCATTCTTTACATCTCTGAGACATACAGAGGCCTGTGCCACCTGTTACTTTTTTGGGGGGCTATATGGGCTTCTGTTTTGCCCTCAACTACCTTTCCATTTAGAATTATGGGTGGCCTACGTGTAATCTCTTACCACAATTTTTCTTTTAAAGTTTTTACCTCATTTAATGATCAGCTTTTGTATTGGCAGAAGTAATTGATAAATTAGTTTCCTTAATTGGATTTTTTGTTTTTGTACATACTATACATAATGTACAGAGAACTCATTCATACCACAACTGTCACATTTGTTTTGTGAGCTCTAATTTATCTATCACTTTTATTTTCTGGTTAAGGAACTGTTGCTTTTTTAAGACTTTTTCCATTTTTCTTTTTATTTCTATTGGTTACACGAACTCTTGGCATTCTTTGGGATTTTCCACAGAGACAATGCTTTATTCACTTCACGTGACTTATTGAAAACCTGGGGAAGAAAAATGAAACTTTGACATCAGCGCGTTGATGTGAGGTATGGATACTTTGTGTTGACAGCCAGACTCACTCTGCTACACCAGCCTCTAAGTACACACGGCTCAAATTTGTAACTCAGAAAAATATACTTCAGTGTCATAGACTTTTAGGAATTTTTAAAGGTTTCTTACTAATACTTTAAATTGGAAATGTCAATTACTCCAATGCCATGAGCCAGCTATAATTTTGGTTAAAACACCTGTCAACGGATTTGACAACCACCAGGAGTAGCAAATAACAGTTTTGGAGCCATTGTTGATAGTCAATATCTCAGCTGTGTTCTAATTGAGAAATTGTCTCCCTTTCATATCATTTAAAGAGGAAGAAAAAAAATCTTTGTGCCCTCTAATTTAATCCTTGGAAGAGACACTCTGACCACTTTCAAAATCTGGTTCTGGGAGTAAAAATGAAAGTATTTTAAATTTCACACTACACTAATTATAGGTGCAACTTTGAAATTTCTTCTTCTCTTAGATTTGACAAATGTTACCCAGTGTTTTCATAATGACATAATAGTTTTGTGTGGTACACAATCAAAATGTCATTATAGCATATTACAGAACCACTGAACACGCTACTCTCTGCCAGTGAATCTTTTCTTAGTGCATGTGTTTCTAAAGCACTTACTCTGTAAATGAAAGATTAAGGTTTAGCTGACCTAGATTGAGCTGTGGGGATTTCAAATCCAGCGATCAATCATATTGAATCTACCTCAGTTCAATTCTTTTTTTAATGTTTTGGATGACTCAGTGGATTTATTCCAGTGTTCTGAACAAATGAAAACCTTCCATGCTTGCTTAAAAGAAAAAAAAGCAAAACAAAAACAAACAAAACATGATGAAATAAGCAAGCATGATTATGTGATCCTCCTTTGATTATGATACCACAATTAACTTTCATTAATATTCTGTTAAGAGAAATGGAGAGTCTTTTGCCAACTTTGTAGTCTCACAGGGGATGGACAGAGAAGTCTCAAGCCCACTCATGCTTTTATTTAGAAATAAACCTGTGTTCAAAAAACATTTCCCTTTAAGCTATAACTTGTGTTTGATGGCATTTAACTTCCCTTGTTCCTAAGCCCTGAGAGGAATGGAAAATTCTTCTGTCACTTATTTATGAAGCATCAACAACAGGGAGTCCCAATATAGGCACAGCCAGAGCATTTCTCTTTTAAGTCCTATAATTAACTAAATAACAAAAATGAAACTTTTAAAGAGTCCCCAGTCGATATGGCATTTTTGACATGTAATGCTATATGGAGCAGTTATTTTTTAAAAATCTGCATAATGTGTAATTATGCTTGCCTTTTAGGAAAAGAAAATTATTAAAAATACTTTTGCAATTTTAAAGACTCAATTTCCATTGGAAATGGAAAACAAAATTGGGCTTAAGAACACTTTTCACTCCAAAATAAAACCAGTCTTACGTAACGACTTGATTACGTATTAAGATAACATGGTTAAAATATAAAATGACAATAAACTTCAAAATATGCTTTTCTAGAAGATTTTATTTTAAAATGTATATTGATAAGAACTTAAAATAGACACAAAATAATTAAAATTTAAGGTTATACTTTTAAAAAATCAATAGTTTACAAAGAAAAGAAGCAGTGTAGACTTTCTTTTTTCATGACAGTAGGATAATGGAACCAGATTTGCTCTCTCACATTAAAACAACTAGAAAACAAGACAAAATATATGAAACATCAGTGTCTCAGGCAATGGCCAAAAGGTAGCACAGAGCATTTATTCTTGAGAGAAGGAAAACCAAGTACACAGGTCCTTGGACTGTTTCAACTTACAGCCTGGAGTTTCCAGGTAGTAGTGCAATGAAGAGAACCCTCAACGATGCTCAGAGACCTTGCGAAGTTGAGGAGACAGAGGAGACCCACTCACCTGGAATTTGCAGAGTAAAATACCAGATACAGAGAAACAGCAAAGGTACTCAGCTCCAAACTTCTTCATAAGATCCCCTAGGCAGTGGTGCCCAACCTTTTGGCTTCCCTGGGCCACCCTGGAAGGAGAAGAATTGTCTTGAGCCACACATACAATACAATGACACCAAAATTGCTGATGAGGTAAAAAAAAAAAAGTTGAAAAAAATCTCATAATGTTTTAAGAATTTGTGTTGGGCCGTATTCAAAGCCATCCTGGGCCGCAGGTTGGGCAGACCTGTGCTGGAGGCTCTGGGGCATACTGCTTGGCACATGCTGTGAGGAAAGTACTGACATGAAGAAATGGACCAAGGGAAAGGATTAGACAAGGAAATCTTTGGAGCCCACAGGAGGCTGGGAATAGTCTATGTTGCCACAAGCCAAAGTGAAAATATCTCCAAATATATAGAACATTGGGTAGAATCCTCAGACGTGTATTGCCTTAGTGGTAGAACAAAATTATACTCAATTAGAGGCTTTTCTGAACTTGCTCTAAAAAAGATTAAAAACAAACCTCAAATTGTAAAATGATTATATTGAAGTTAGCTGTATCTTCGAAGAAAACTAAAAAATATTTAAAGAAATACAAAATACTAACAAATAATGCCGAGAACCTGATTAAAAAATTACTAAGCACGTTAATAAAGTGGGAAATATGACCCATAAGAACTAGAAGAGTCGATCATAGAAATAGATCCAGAAATGACCCAGATGACAGAATTTGCAGAAAAGGATGTGAAAACAGCTATTATAAATATATTCCACATGTTCAAGAAGGTATAAAATGAACACTATGAGAGAGAAACAGGGCTATTAAAAAAGACCCAAATAAATTTATGGAGATGGAAAATATAATATTTGAAGTAAAAAATACACTCAAATGCCTTGATGAATAACAGGTTCAACACTGAAGGAAAATTCATTCAAATTGAAGATTCAGCAATGAAAAATATGCAGAATCAATTATAAGAAGGCAAATACCTTTAGGTAATTCTCTATAAATATAATTTCCATTTTTCTTGAAATGGAGCTTTTGATTAATATTAGACAGCATGGATCCCCAGGTTATACTTTCTGACAATTATGTTAATGTTTCATTCGAATTTTAGAAATCAGTGGCTTTAACTATCGATTTAAGTAAAAGCGATTTGTACTAAAAAGAGATAACTATTACAAGAAGACAAATAAAACAAAAAAGAACTAATATAAATTCAGACTGTGTACTCATACTTGATCCCTTCCTAGAATTTTGGTTTCTCTGCTTTTTGTTTATTTTATTTTAGTTTTTAGAATCCCTCCCTACACCTGGGTCCACAATTGTGTTCCCCTTTCAAGAAAAAAGTACATTTTCAGGTCCATTAGTAGTGCTCTGCTTGCCATGTTTCTCATCTCTAGTGTCAGCATGAACTGTAGGATTCTAGTCATCAGACCCTTGAACCTATAGATGGTTTGAAACTCCCATGAGCTCTTGCTTCTGCGTACTGCTCTACATTTGATTTATTTCCATAATTCTGGGAACCAGAATTTCCCTTTCTTTTAAGGCCTACCATGTGTTGGTTTCAATATGATTATATCTTATACAAAATTCTTATGTATCATAATGTAAGAAAAGTTCATCTGTGTCAGTTCAGACTTTCACATTGCCAGACAACTGTGACTAGTTTCCATATAAGTGAGATGAGTTTGATGGATGACTTTTTGTTTTAAGGTTTTCTAAAGGTACTTTTACTTTCAGTGTGGTGACAAAAGCAATGTTTTCATTGTGGGTAAAAACCACTGTGAGCTTTCAAAAGTACATAGTTTTAGTCATAATTTTTTCACAAAGATTAAACTGATGCATGCAACTTTCAAGTGGCTTCACAAAAACCTGTGAGCTTGAGTCTTTGGTTATAATAAAATTGGTATGTCTCAGCTATCATAAGGCAGCCTTAAAGAAGAACCGCTCAACAAAAGATGTAGTTTGTCAAAAATGACAGCTGGAATTTCTCAGCCTCCAGTGGCCAAGTTGACTTAAATCAAGGCAACAACCACGTCAGTAGTAGAATCCATGGTCTAAGTTTACTTGCACAAATCACAGAGATATAAATGTTTAAAAAAGCCACTCTTCTATATCATTTGGAGCAGTGATTCTCAAATTATTCTACAGAAATATATCATGCTTTACTTTAAAATATGTGACTTCTGCTTTTTATTTCATAGCTCTCTTTGTTTAAGTAGTTTATTTCTTTGATTTTCAATTTCTCCTAAAACTTTTTGTGTAGTTATACTTGTACATAGATGCATTACAGCTCTTTTGCATCTTCATATGTTCCCTTAGTATTTCCTAATAGATATTCTGCTTGAAAAATACAAGATATTTAAGAATGTTTTATGATTGCTTCAGCGATGAAATACTGAGTAGGGTAAGTTTAGAAGAATGTACACAATTTTAGAAGTTTAAAGACCCTAGAAATTATCAAATCTATTCAAGTGAGTACAAGGGGGAAAAGCCTAGGAATTGTTATAAAAGCACTAGTCTTAAAATCTTTGTAAAGAAAGTACATCACGGAGTCAAAGAAACACTTATAGTATTTACTAAATTCTCTATGCTGGGTATTGTTTTAAATCTCTTTGAATGAATTCACACATTTAATATTCAAAACAAAACTATTTCAAGTTATCCTTATAACTTGAAGAGCAATCTGAGGCAGAGCGGAGGTGAGTAATTTGCCCAAGTTCACATGACCAATAAGTAAATGGCTGAGTTAGGATACAAACACAGATCTTAAGCTTCACTGGTTAAGAATAAAACAAGAATAGTAAATAGAGGTGAGAATCCTGTCATATTTTCTAACTCCTGATTTAGTGCTCTTTACAAAGTATTCATTTCTGGTAGAAATCAAATATAGGTTATTGATGTTCATTAGTTTCATTTTATTAAATTGAAAGGTAAAATGATGTACATGCACATACTTGGGATTTGAAAGGCACTCCTAGCAACTTAACATTCAACACATTTGACATGGCAGGTAAAATGGGAATGATGAGAATTAAATTGTCATTCCTTTCTTGAACTGTGCATAAATGAAACTAGGTTAAGTGACTATAGTTTTTAATGCCTCATTATCTGTATTTTTTGTTTCTACATTTTGGTATGATTGCTGAGTTGCCTAGATGAATTTGTTTTGTGGTATTTCAGGGCCATGTTTCGTCAACTGCAGTACTATTCCAAATTCTGAAAGCAGTGCTTTATAAATTTCCGGGAGGAACAAATATAGAATTATTCAGCGATGACTATGCCATAATTGGAATGAGAAATTGATGGTTCTTTCAGTTTCATTCAGTTGCATCATTACAACTGAGTGTTTTGTGAACTTTCCCTCCTGATTTATCAGCATTCTCAGAAACTATAATCTTTGTGATAAATTCTATGATCCATCAATACAGTATTTCAATAAATTTAACATTTAGTTTTTGGTAAACTTGTCTGATAAACAAATATATGGGTTATTCCTTAATGTTCATGTGACTTGCCACATTTACTGTAAGAGTAGTTGAGATTCTGCGAGATTAAAAGGGCATTGTCTGAGATAGTAAGTTCACAGAGATCTGCTTTTACAATTGTAGGATAATCAGGCACTGGCCTGTATTCCAGTAAGAAATGTCTTCGTTAATTGGGATTCTTGTACAATTGGTCAGGTTTTGGATAATCCTTCCCTTGAATAAGAGGGCATTTAGCTTTATTTATGATCCTGAAAATGCACCTTTCGATTCACAATTGTAAACTGGTTACCACAAATGTTATGTTAGTAAGTTCCTTAACCATTATGGTAACACTGATGTACCAAGAAAACTCATCATTGCCAAAACAATACCACAGACCTAGAATCTATTTAAACGAGAGCTCCAAACCATTTCATTTACTTTCAGAAAACAGTAACTTAGAACTGAACAGTGGCCTTGAATTGCTTTGTTACAAATGTATTTTGATTTAGATATTTAGCACTTTGAAAACATTAAAATTACATCAATTTAACTGTTAATTGTGTAAAAAATTGTGATAGAGATTCAGAGCATTGACCAAGATTTGGTATTGCCTATATTGTATGTGAGCACGATGGATGATTTAAAGCTAGCATAGATGTGGATAGGTAATAGGTGTTCTGGATTTTTTTGGACTAAATTTTTTGGATTAAGTTTTTGGATTAAAATTTTGGATTGACATTTTAAAATTTAATTGTTACTTCCACATCAACAACATTTTCATTTTAGAGCTGGAGCATTTTGCAGCCTATCTTATTTTTAAAATGACAAAAGATTTTGTGGAGGAGCTGACTGAAAGACTAACAGCTGACAATGGGTTTGATAGCATGAGGGCGGGCTGATAAATTTTGCCTCCAGTTAAATAGAAAATGAACAGGAAAACATTTTTAATGAAATAAAAAAAAAGAAATATATCGAGACTCTTTATTTTCAAAGCTGCGTAATTCTTTTTCTACAAAATCACCACACACTTCAGTGTACTTCCATGATCTGGATGAAGCTGACCACTTGCAGTTCCAGTCTTTCTACTTCGTGGTTTGTCACTCAGATCTACTCCCTCCACGTCTCCATCTGCGAACCACCTTCCCCAGGGTCTTACTGTGCTCACTCACATCAACACACTGATCCCTATAAATGGCTTGCATTCGTCTGTGAATTTCTTTCTCTTTTTTTCCCCTATAAAAATCTTTTTATTTTATTTTTATTTTTACTTTTATTGTTAGACTTATTGGGGTGATATTGGTTAGCAAGAATTACATATGCTCCAGGTTCATCTGTGAATTTCAATTGGAGAAACTTTTCCTGCTGTTAAGAATTCAGTAACAGCATGCTGTTTGAACCAAACATCTGAACTCTCTTTAATTTCCATGTGCACTGGGTGAGAAATGTCAGCATCAGTGTGTGCAAGGTCAAGAACGATGGAAGGGAGATTCCATGTGACTACACAGAACCGGTTCTATCCAGATACAGTTAATGTAACAACAGCATTACAGTGGAGGCAAGATTTATCTGCCTGCCCTAGTACATTTTATTTCTTCTGTATTTCTCAACCCACCAATGCTATTTTCATTGTATTTGATAATTCTTTTAGATAGAATGACATATAAGGATGGCAGAATAAGCTGATTATCTTGAGATATCATAGATGCTAGTGGTTCTAAAAAAATTTTTCACATCTCTTATCTCTATAAAAACTATCTTTGTGGGGGTCTGTTATTAACAAGCAAACATAAAAGTGAATATTTGTATGACTTCTTCTTCAAGTGACCATGTAATCATAATCTAAACCCCAACACCTTTGAGAGTGAAATGAGTCATTATTAGTAATTACACTGGGACAATAAGCATAAAGTAGGACAATCCTGGATGTATAATTAATTCATCTGTGAGTTCAGTGCATCAGAGCTCTTAGCCCTGCTACATACTCTCTTCAGCACTTTGAATAAAAGTTTTACTTAAGGCAAATGCAAAATTCCAGAGCAACATTATTTTTTTGGCCAACTGAGTCCAAAATAATGATTGGACAGTTCCCTTAGGGTTGAGCCTAAAGCAATATTCTGAAGGGCATAAGTTATAGGTCTTGCCAGAGTTCGTTTGTTTTTTTTTTTTTTTTAACTTGCTTGTAAAGGATGGGGAATACTTTTAAGCTAGAACATGTTAATCACCTGAAGGTTTTGTTACAGTGCAGATTCTGATATTGCAAGCCTGGAGGGGAGCTTGGGACTACATTGCTAATAAGATACTGCTGGTCTTCGCACCCACTTTCAGTAGCAAAGTTGTAAATTATTTTAGGCAATCCATACATCTTGATTACCTTGAAATTCACCAATGAATGTTCATTTCATCACTCAAATTAATGATATATGTCACAAGTTTCACCAACAAAAACCCATTTAGATAATTGAGTAATCTAATTAGGAAAACACTGGCTATTGATCAAAGACAGACATTTTAGGAGGGCTGTGTACCCACCTCTCAAGTTTGGCCCATTCTGATAGTATGTTGCATCTTTGCTGTAGTAAGACTGGGAATTCTTGATTAGCATGTCAGTTGACCACTTCACAAATATAATTTCATGATGGACACTTGGATGTTGGCTTAAGTAGTACACACACTTTATATCACATTGCTTATGCTGAGGTGTTTCAAAGTGTATTTTAGGCAACGTGACCCTTGATCTATTTTGCCTTTCCTCTTTCTCTAGTTAATAATACTCTCTGTATATGTTTCATAGTTGTGTGATCATCTGATGCTAGTATAAGGGAGAACACAAGTACTAAAAGGTTGACTTGAATGTTACATGACTCCTAAGACAAAGATGGTAGTAACATCCCAAGACAAGTCTCCTAAATTAGTAGTGACAGTCATCTGAATTCTCCCTAATTGTGAGGGGAGAAACATTGTACTTTTTGAAGGCAGGCAGGGATGCTCAGAACCTGACTTCCATAGTGCAAGAGGCTTTTGGGTCTAATGACCCCAAATGCTTATTAAGATTATATAAACCAGCATGGGTATAGAGAGGGAGGGGCTAGAGGAGAAGGGCAGAGAGAAAAGTAAGTGTAGAAACACAAAAAGAGATATGATATTACTGTAGATAACTTCTTTCACATTTGGAAGTCTTCACAATGACACATCTTACAGAAAATAAATTTCTCATTTAACCATGTATTTTATTTTGGTCTTCCAATTCCAAATGACCAGTAAAATTCACTTTTTAAAATCCTCAGTAAATTATCGCATTTACATAGTATTCTGTTACTCCTAACTTCCTTTTCTCTCCAGGCCAAAGTTGAAAAGATCAGTACCAATGTTTTATCAACTCGATATGAATCCCGTCACATCCATGGACCAATAAAATCAATAATTTGTAAGTTTTTTCCCATTATTTATTGTGTTATTTTCCCTTATTCTTTTCTGCGAGTATTAAGGAAAATTACAAAATTTGTAAATCGAGATTAGAACATCTGGAATTGCTAATTTAAACTTCAATTTTAACAGGCAATTTTGAATTATATGTGAATCTAGGGGACAGATTCCATTCTTTTGGGGGATAAGATTTTTGTAGAAACAAGTTACACATAATTTTTACAAGGTTGCACAGTCAATGAAAGTTATTAAATCAAGATAGATTTAGGATTTAATTCCTTCACCTTCCTGTTCCACCCTACCACCACCACTACCATTTTATCCTCTCAGGAATTAACAACAATTAGTTAAGGCAGAGTTGAAACTTTTTTAAAAAACCACTTAACTTTAATTGGACTCTTTCTTGGTCATATCCCCAAGCAAGCGCAGCCCTCTCCTCGCTCCTGGTAGGAAAATGGGCGGGCCCACAGTTTTCAGCCCATTGGTACTTGTAAACCCAGGTTCCTGTCTCTCTCTCCAGCCCCTTCCTATTGTGATCAACTGACATCTACATGGTGGGTTGAGAAAGGAGGTCACAAGGTTCTAGTTCTGTTCCTTTTGTTTTAGTATCTGGGCACCACTTCTTTCTCTTCACTATTTTCAGAATTCTTCTGTCTTTGCATGCTTTTGAATTATTGAGTTATATTTCTTACAAACGAGGCACTGTGCTTAACTCTTGATTTTTACAGTATCAGTTAAGCTTCACAACACCTTATAATGTAGGCCAGTGGTGTCCAACATTTTGGCTCTCCTGGGCCACTTTGGAAGAGGAACTGTCTTGGGACATGCATGAAGTACACTAACATGAACAATTGCTGATGAGCTAAAAAAATAAATAAATAAAAGATCGCCAAAAAAAAAAAAATCTCATAATGTTTTAAGAATTTATGTTGGGTCACATTCAAACCCATCCTGGGCCACGGGTTGGACATGCCTGATGTACGCTGTGGTTGTAACTAACTAAACTGGGAATCATTTCCAGGTTTTAACAAAACCAAAGCCTATGGTCTTGACCCTTGTGGATGCTGTTTTCTTATTTGGTTTTTGTAGCAACAATAATCACATTTTTTCTATTTTTAAGCAATGAAACTAAATTCATTTGACTTTCACCAAAGACCATAATTCACACCCTGGGAAATGAGATAATTTCTGCTTTTGTAGCTAGATCCCATTGATTTTAGGTGGGAAATACTTTAGTAAAAATCACCTTTTCTCCAAACCATTTCTGAACTTCAGTTGTTAGGCTCAAACTTTACAGAAAATGGAATTATAATTGATTCATATTACATTAACAGTATTTGCAAAGTCATTATAAAATGGACCAAACTTATTATTTCATTTTAAGTAAAATTTTATAATGCCCCCTGCATGAGTTACTGAATAACGATGCTTTCAAATACAATTGAAAAATCCAATCGCTATTACTGCAGTTAGTATTCATCTTCCAAGAAGTCAGCCTATAATTATAATTTTAAAATTGTCAAACTCTGTTAGGAAATTAAAAAAATAAAATCTTATCTCTTGGGACTTAAGATGTCATAAAAATTTACATTTGATTAGATTGATACAGAGAATCATTTCATAACATTTTCAGAATTCCCCTTGAACTAGGTTGAGGAGAAAAATTATTTCTGTGAATTGTACTCTATCAAGTTGCTGATAAGTTAATTTTCCAAAATGTAAATGTGACTCAAGGAGGAAGCTTTTGCCTCTATATGCTTGTTGTGGCAGGAGCCCCGTCTGTATTTTTGTAACCTCAGTATCTCATGTTCTCTGAAATATAGCTGTTTTTCAAGAATGTTTGATGACTGAATGAATAACTGATCTATGTATCCAGGAGGACATTCAAATTGATTATTATTTCTGCTGTGGTTTTTCTCAGGGAAAAGATCAATTTTTAAATTCAAGTTCCACATACAAATTTGAATGTCAGGTTAGGTATAATTGCCTACATGTTTATATTTGTAGTGGTCTATCTGTTCTATGGTATTTTTACATATTTTTCCCATGCCACTATAGATCAAGAAAAATATAGTGGAAAGGTATTTCTTCTAAGACATCACTTTTTATGCAAGTATGATTACTATAATCTAAATAATAAAAAATATTGTATTTTAAAATTAATTAGTAACCAAATAACTCTGATGTCCAATGTGACTTCTAAGCATGTCATTATATTAGATTCATCACATCTTTGGTTCAAGACACCTATCATTGTTGGTCTGTGAATGGCCAACGTAATTTAAAAAACATAATTAATCAACATAGAATGAATACCAGTGAACTTACTACCTACTCAAAGAAATAGGTTAATAGCATCTTATGTCTGTGTTTTCCTGTATCCCACCTCTCCCAGCCCTCCCACCAGAATGAACAACTATCTTTAAGTTTGTGTTTATTATCTCCTTCTTTATTTTTTACTTTTAACTTAAATATATATGCCTAAAGAATATATTATTTGGGTTTTTTTAAACTTATAAAAGCAACATTATAAGTAAATGTGGTTTAACATAAATCAAAGCTGAATTTTTATATGCCTATAATTAATTCATACATTTTAAATTCTACAAATATCATATTCCAAGTATTTTGTTAGACTCTACAATTATGAACCAAAATATGACAATAGTCCAGTCTCGAGGTGATTCTCTGGGTTTTTTTTTTTGTGAAAATAGATAAGTAAACTTACAATTACTTTGTGATTTAACAGAGAAAAGACTCCTAATTTTTTTATGTACCAACAGGAGGATTGAGTTGAGCCTTGACGAATAAGCAGCATTTACTTAAGCATGGGGAAATGGCAGTCCAAGTCTTTTCTGTGTTTGCCTGATGTATGTAAACTGGTGGCATAAAATGGGTCTGGAAAGGAAGGCAGAGGCCATATAAAAAGTTTGGACATGCCTTTGTAGATTATAGGGAGTCTGGGAAAATTAAAAGAAGAATGATAAAATGATCAGGTTTATTACTTAGAGAAATCACCCTAGTAGCAGTGTGGAGGCTAAGTTACAAATGAGTCAGACATGATTACCGGACTATGGCAATGGTCCAGGTAAGAAATGTTGAGGAATTGATCTAAGACAGAGTCATGTTGATAGAAAGAAGTGAGAGATTTATAAGGAAATTTGAAGAGAACATCAACAAGAATTCTTTACCCATGTGAATGATTGGCGGAAATTATACTGAAAGGTGAGAAATTTAAGAAAACTTCCAGCTTTTTGGATTAGATTACTGAGTCATTGGTGGGATCATTAACCCAGTTTAGGGAATTTTTGTAAAAAGAAACCTTAGTTGAGGAGTTAGGTGGGGGTGTGGGGAGAGCGTTTAATCTAAAACTTGTTGAGTTTTCTAGAACCTGTAAGATAACACCTAAACCTATAGCTGAATACCTAAACACAAGGTACTATACTAAGAGTTCTGGAAGAATCAAAATTAAACAGTGCTAAGCCTCAAAATTTTTACTCTTAAAGAAGGAATGCTATAAGGACTCAAGTATCTCTAACGTAAGACAGAATACCCCAGGTGACATTGAATAGGAACACACCGTGCTATAATTCCCCAGGGAAAGAAAGTTCTATTCTTTCAGGTGATCAGGATGGGCTTGCATGAGTGAGATATTTCTTGAGGTTCACCTTGCTGAGTCATGAGTCCTTCAGTTAACAGAAATGGCAATGAGGGAGGGAAGTACAGGAAACTAAAAATGGGCAGAACAGCGAGTGGCACGGTATACAGTTAGAAAGCATGGACTATATTCATACAGCATGCATTCCCTCATTTTTACTGCAAGTTAAGGTTAAAAAGAAAAAGACTAGTGAATGATGAACTTGAGCTATAAATTGGTACCAGACTCTGAAGGGCTTTGGATGCTAGGTGTTGCAGTTTATTTGGTTGGCAAGCGCATCGGGGCTTGGAGCCCTAAGTTTAAGAATGGTTTTAAGGATAAACTGCCTTTATCAGAGTTTCACAGGAGAGGATAGAAAACGAATGTGGGAACTCTGCTAGCTGATTGTAACAATTCATAAAGAAAAACTAAAAGCCATAAGGGGCAATAAAAAAGAGGAAAAGGATGGATATATGTTCACATTATTTTTAAAGTAAAAATGAAGGAAAGTGGAAATCATGGAAGATTCTAAGAATTTAGGTTAAGCCCTTGGTGGAAATGCTGTGGGGATGTGAGATGCTTCTAGATAACTGTGAGTTGGAAAACATTTATGGCTCTGGGTGATTGGAAGGAAATAATTTCTCTGAGAAGAAACAGTTCCCCAAAATAGCAAAGCCGGAAAAGATAAAGACTTAGAAAAAAGAATCATGAGTCATTCATTACCTTTGAATAAATGGATTTATTAAACTTGTGAACCTAGAGGAAAGACATGGGGCATGGGATTTTCCCTTTATTTGTAACACAGTTTAGTTAGCATGAAGATTTGCGAGTTTCTTTCCCACTCTAGTACGCTGGAAGGCTGAGAGTCTATGAATCTTGAGAATGTCTCATGAGATTGGGAGTAAGTAGAGGTGATGCGAAGAAGGATGGTTTGATTACATTTGTGAATGATGGGCCATGGTCAGCAGAAGCTGAGATAATGAAGAAGCAAAAGAGAAGTGATAAGGATGGAGCAAGACTTCTTACGAAGAAGGAAGGAGCATGAGCTAGAGCAGAGAGGGGGACATCAGTCATGGCAAGTTGACTCAAGCCCACAGTAGCAGTGAGGAAAGAGGTGAATAAAGATATAGGAGGGATCTGAGGTAGTGTGTTTGACTGGGCTCAGACAGTGCAGTACATGAACAAGTGGGCTTTCCCTTCTGGGAATAAAGGTTCATGGAGAGGGAACTTGAGGAGTCTGAATAGCATCTGCCAGTACCGCTGTCAGGAGTGTGATGGAGATGACAGTGCACTGAAAAGTGCCAAGCAGCAGTGAGGGCATAGCTTGCTTAGTGACTGCATCTCTCATTGCCTGCATGGAATCTGTGCACTGTTTCCTTAGGCAGACAGGGATAATTCAGGAAGTTTAAAAACTCATCTTTTGCTGGTGAGTGTAGAGATAGATGGACATATCTTTTTCTACAGCCCTCTTTCAGTGAGATTGAGATTGAACAGCACCTCAGTATGCAGGTAATAGGCATTTCATCTCACCTGAAAAGAAAATGATGTTTCTTTGATCCACTGCATTTCATGGAACAGGTAGAGATAAATTCTTAGGATTTTCTTCACCACCATTGGCTTAGCCCAAATTACCATAGCAACAGTGTCTTAGTTTTGGATAGAAGATAAAGTGATAGGAAGGATGAGAAGCCCAGAGCCAAAACTCCTGTCTCACATACAGGGTTAGAGAATCTCATGCATTTGGGGATGCAATGTCTTAAAACAGGCATGTCCAACCTGTGGCCCAGGATGGCTTTGAATGTGGCCCAATACAAATTCTTATAACATTATGAGTTTTTTTGCAACTTTTTTTTTCTTTTTAACTCATTAGCTATTGTTAGTGTCAGTGTATTTCATGTGTGGCCCAAGACAATTGTTCCAATGTGGCCTAGGGAAGCCAAAAGGTTGGACACTACTGTCTTAAAATGTTGGCCACACATGAAGATTATTTTTTTCTCAGAGAAGTAGATTATATAGGGAACTTTATATATATATTAATGAGAAATTCATGAACAGGTAAAACATAACAGTGGCAACACTGTTTTCAAAGTGACTAAAGGAAGTCTTCAGGACAACTCTTGGCAAAATCTTTTCTGTTAGTAGTCCTCTATAAATGTCCTTTGCTTGAAGTCACAGCTGGGAAATTGGAATAAGGTCAAGGTCACATACCATTTCTTACTAGATCATCAGTAATGGTACGTCAAAACATTGCCAAGTCCTTGTTCCTGATAGATCAAACTGAAACTTGCATAGCATTTTTAAAAAAACAAAACAAAATATTTCCTGGCTAAAATCGAAATATCAAAATGTAGCCTATATGCAGACTGGACCCACCGCACCTGCTTTTGAAAGCTGCCAAATGTTTACTGTCGTCGCATTTTGTCCTGTGTTGTGTTTTCACTCATAGCACATATTTTGCACCAAAAATAATTTAGTGGCTTGGTGGGAATAAAGTCATAAATGAAGGGAAAATGGAGAAACTGTGGGCCAGTGGAGCAGCCCATGATTAATAAATTGTGCAACATGTGACTTGGCAGCACTTTGATTCACCAGCAGAGTCCCCTCCCTTGTAAATTCTAGTTGGCTTTCCCATACATTATTATGTGGATTCCTTATAACCACTTCCCTTTCTGATTTTCCAGAGACAGGGTATAAAGTTTCCCTAAACGCCAATAAAATGTGAAATTGTATCCCCCTCTTTAGGCTGGCTTTGTGTAGTCATCTTCTAAAATAAGACCAGCAAACGTCTTAATGTTGTTTTTTTAAATTTTTATATTCATTCAATAGTTAGAATTCTTCATAATTCTTCATAACAACAGTTTCTTTAATTTGTTTTGCACGAATCTTGATAGCAATTGTAAGTCTTTTCTTTTCTCCTTTAAAAATAAAATTAACTTTGCATACCACTGCAGATTAAATCTACATCCTTACATTACAACAGAGCATACACTAATGTTGCCACCTAATCGAAATCTATAGATGAATGGACTTGAATGAACTACATTAACTTCAAACCCTTCAACACATAATCTTGGTTTGCTGGCATATTCCTGCAACAACATAAAAACACTAGGGTTCAAATGTTGATTTTGTTTACATAATCAGAGAATATTTGTTTTGTATGGAGGCAATACATTCAAGCATTGTTATTAACTGTGACACATTAAAAACAAAGTTTCTTTACTATGCCATACTGAAGCATTTGTTGACAAGCTTTTAAGAGAAGGTTTTTATTTTGAGCAACGGAGGAGTAGAGGGATATAAATAGCTTTCATCATGTGCAGCATCTTCTGAGAATAATTTCTTTTTTTTTCTTTCTTCTTTGTTTTTTTTTTTTTTTTAAATGGAACTTTGGCAAGGAAAAGTCTAAAACATATACATGGCATTACATCACTTACATTAAATCATTTTGTGTTTTGAGGGCCTTCTAGATTCAGAGAATAGACATTACTTAGAGTGAAAAGATAAATTGTTCAATATGTCTAAAAGTCTCAGAATCCGTGTTCCGCGGTATCAGAAAAAGTTCATGGCATATTTGTATCAGACCTGCAACACATAGGCCTTGAGTGTTTAAAAGTTGCCATGGAATGAAACTGGAGAAACAAGATTTATAAAAGGAGTTTAGTAAATTTGGGATTGAAGGGAATGTAACTTCACTTAATCTTGATTTCTATAGTTCTCCACAATACTTAGGTACCAGGCAAAATTTTGAAATTTCTAATATGCTAGTCCCTTTTGCATTTTTGAATATGTGACTTTCATGCTTATTGCTCTTGGGCATTTCCCTGTCTCTGGAGATCAGGCTTAAAGTGGAGGGTGTTGCGTAGAGTAGACCTTTCTAAAGAGAAAGAGAGAGTTGGACAATGGTTAACGATGGTTTTGCAAGAATATAAGAGGCTTGAAAGTTAGATTCAAGGGAAGAGAAAGCATTGTCCAAATTTCTTTATCTCACTTTAAGATACCAAAGATCCAACCTGGAGGACCCATATGTAGAATTGCACCTTGGGGTAGATAGGATGCCCTTTCACCTTGCCCCAGCCAGATAATTTTATGGTAGAAATATGACATATAAAAAGTAAAAGAAAACTTCTGCACAAATTGCTAAAATTGTTAGTTGTCTGTTGAGTAGCATCACTACACCTGAATTCCTGAATGTGTCATGTGACATCATATCATGTCTTTTACTATGTATTAATAGGAAAGTGGCAGTAAAAACGTCATTCCTTATGCTTTTAAAAAATAAAATATTGGTATGGTACTCATCACACTTCCTGGAACCAATAAACAATTCCAGGAGGTATGATGAGTACCGTACAAATTTTTACTATACAGAATAATGTAAATAAATTTAATGTGCTCCCATGCCAAAAATACACAAACTGACCACAGAAGCTAAGGTAAGACCACAAGGGGATGTGCACAGGGCTACCGTGTGCCTGACACGTGACCCCTTGTTTTGGTTGGAAAGGGTAACGAGTCTCCAGGCAATCAATGCCCACAACTTCTAGTTTGTGCGTGGAGTAGCAAACAAGCGACAGGTAATGGACAAAATGGTTGTGTCAAAATGTGTTGAGTACCAAATTTGATGAGTTTCTAAGTAGTCGAGTACCAAGTTACAACTGTAATAAAATCTTCCCATAATTCTTCCATGCAAACACTAGAAGTAAGAAACTGAGTCTGTGCATCATACCAGGCTTGTAGCTATGTTTTATGTGGCCAATAGTGTTGTTTTTTTAAAGATAATATTTAAAAATTAGGATAAATCTAAAATTTAAGAAAGGATTTAAAATCAGGATTTAAAAATTCAGACTAAAAACGGATATTGCACAAAATAAGATTTCTAGCTATAAAGACTTGGAGGTCTGACAACAGGGTGCCTGGATCCCTAAGTGGCACTAATTGCTAGAGCAAAGTGTTGGGTAATGATTTCAGGTAGAGGATGTGTTGCATTTTGCCACTTCTCCTCCTGCTGTCTCCACCTGACAGGCTTCACTCATGACCCTTAGCTCCTTTGCACTCTTATCATTGGATTAGTGACCAAAGGATAAATTTGTGCTTTAATCCTATACCCAATCCCTGACAGAATGCCCACTGAACGTCTATTTTCTGCTTTACTTTTCATTGTGTTCTTGTGTTTCCTCCTCTTCAAACATAGTTGCAAATTCTTCTCTTGTCCTTGCATGGCCCCATTCTTACCCTTATGATGTTTGTGGCCCCCCACACATACACACTCCTAGCCTCTTCTTACCCTAAGCAAACGTTCACAGTGAAAGAGTTAGTCGAAGCAAGACCGTAGACACTTCCTTAAAATGCCATTATATGTTGGATGCTGCTGAGATCCATCCCATAAGGAGATTACGATGTTTCTGGGAGTATAACATAGAAATGCATCCAAATTAAGTTGAACATACAGTGCATTAAATATCAGGTCATTAAAATGGTAGAAAAGCTATGAAAAATTGGAATAACCAGGGCTGCCACAGAAATCTGTATGAGTTGCCCATATTATCTGCATCTCCTTAGGACAGAGAATCAGAATTCTGGTTTTGTGTTGTGAAGGAGTAGCTCTACTTACTTCAAGGGTGTCACTAAAAACTCAATTAAATTTTTTATTTGTTTAAATTGGAAAGGAAACCTAAGAACTAAAGCAATTTGCATCAATTTATACCTCAATTTTATGCATGTATACAAACATAAAGTGTGGATTGTGAATATTTACTAAAAGTTAATAAAGATTAGAAGTATGTGTATAAATTTCATGACTCTTTGAATTTCTTGGTCAGTGGTTCTTCATAAATTTTTTATTTCAAAACTTGATAATGATAAAGCAGTCATAGTTGTTTTCTTATTACTTGCTATGAGTTCAGAACATGATATTTCTCTCAATATATAAAAATTTTCTGGGGAGAACTTATTGCTCTGGGAAGTATCTTCTAGAAATCACAAGCAATTAATTTTTTCTCTTTCCTGTCACACTTTCAAGACTTACTTCTCTATGGCTAGACCTAGTTAAGAAATCACAAAGATATGCTACTCGTAAGCAAGTTAACCCTTAAATAAGTCTCTAGGGTTAAAGGTTAACAGGCATGTCTTTAACAACAACTTTTCATAATAGACATGCATCACACCTATTAACCTAAACACCTTATTATATCTATCATATTTGGTTGCATTTCATTTCCGTTTCTATCATTCCCACTTAAAATTGTTGTTCCCTTTATATTCTTGGGACTAAATCTCTATTGCCATCTTAAAATTAGTTCTCTATTGTTTATATTCACATCAAGCATGGAAATTATCATTTAGTTAAAATCAACATGAAATTAGGTCTAAAGAAACTTTTGCTTAAATAAGCTGAATGAAAGCTGCTGTTTCTTTCTTTTTATTGGTTTTTGTGAATTATTTTAACTGCTGATAATGGAATAACATATGCCAAAAGATGATAGTACTTACTAGAGTATACATGACAAGCCATTTATTTCAACCAACCTAGTGATGAATTAATGTAGGTTAATTAATTAACCTTGCTGGATGGCATTCTGTGAAGGTTAATGATGACCATCCATCTCCACTTCTGCCGTTGCTGAGGCCAAGGAGTGACAGTGTCACCAGGAAATAGAAGGGTTAGTGTCTTCCGCAGTCATATTTATGTACTGCTAAGCAAAGCTGCTCACATTCTTATCTGAACAGAACACTGTTTTCAGTTTAAAAGAGTGGGAAAAGAGGCACAAGGAGTTAGAGAATGTTCCTTCTCTCTCTTGTCACTTTCCCAGGACACTACCGAAAGCTTATCAGGCCTTAGTTGAAAAATCTCTGGTCCTTAGAAGTGAAATCATTTTCTTCTTCTTCATTTGGTCTGCTCACCTTGCAACCTAAAAGACCCCCAAAATTTATCACATGTGTGTAAAAGAAACGTGGGGACATCCCAAGGCAGTTGACTTTCGTAGGTTTAGTGACATGTCAGGAAAGTAGCTATATGTTAATGTTGTCCGGGTCATCTCTGAGGAAACTGGCTTTAAGTGGGTTTGGGTAGCAAAATGTTATCATAAGTAATAGTTATTTTTACCTAACTTATTTATTTAATGGTCCTTGATTTCCAAAATCATTAGCAAGTATTTTTCCCTGGAAAATAGAGAAAGATGGTCTGATGGTTTTTTGTTTGTTTGTTTAGTTCATTTGTTTATTTGTTTTTTTAGTGACCAACTGAAAGGATAATACTAGAATTCTTAAAAGTTGGTGCCTAGAATAGGGACATAGTGGGGTTTTCTTTACAATAGTTATACTTTCCTCATACTAGGAAAAGTGCACAATTTCCATGTTTTTATGGAAACTTTGTTTAAAAAACACAAAGAAATGAAAATTTTAAGAAAAAGATTTTACATTCATATATATATACTCATTAAAATTTTCATGTTTTCCAACTTGATTCTTTCTAAACTTCCAAGTTTCTCTAAACATTTACTTGGGCAGAGGAGACTCTTCACTTTAGATATAACTGTAAAAAAATGCACAATTTGAAAAAAGCTCAAATACACAAACACACTAGTATATAGTAAAAAATGCACTGCTGATAAAGTTTTCTTATCCAAATATTTGTAAACTTCTTTGCCAGAACAACCACCACCACCACAACAAAAACCAATGAAATAAGCTTTAATTTGGGGCCACAAGACTGTGCAAAGCAGGCCCACTGATAATTACAATTAGGTAAAATTGTGGTTAGCTTAATGAAAAGGCTCAAAAGCGTGCCAGGCCAATGGTAAAGGACCTAAATCTAAAGACAGACAAGCTTTTCTTGATTACAGTGATTACATCATGGTCATTAGAATTTAAAGTAACTAACCCAAACACAGACATCATATCTTCATTTGATAGCTGTAGTCTAGTAAATAGTGGGAAAGGATGTTATGTATGGATTAAGCTTGATGAAATGAAAACAGACATTCTTTTTGAACCTGTCTGGCAAAGAAAATGAAAACTTCAGAATCAGGCAGTAAAGTTAACTTTTAAAGCTCATGCTCTTTGATTGAAAGGGGTCTGTGTAGTGTTTTGGGCTATTCTTTGTTTTATAGGGAAGCCACTGCAACAACTAACTATGCCTGACTTATTTTGCATGCATTCTGTAGTCAAGTACAATGTTGGAGATGTACTTTGGGGACCTTAAGACAAGTAGTATTTTCAAATTTTCCAAGTGTAATGATGTGCTAGCAATGATTTCATATTTGGTTTCTCATCAACTGTAACACAGTTAAACTCAAGTGTGAGTTTTAACTCTCCAAATGTTGCATCTCAAGCAGTCTGCAGGGTCCTACTCTGCTCTGCATGTAGAAAATTCATGCTGAGAAGACAAATGTTTTGCTCAGGGGAAAGGTATGCATTGGGTTACAGTTAGAGCTAGTTACATGAAAGCAAGCCCATGGACCTCTGACCCCAGACCCCCACTTCATAGCACTACCTGTGGGAGCAGTGCCTCTAACCAGAAAAGCAGCTAGTTAGAAAGATCAGGGGAGTGAGGCAAAGAAAAACAAGGCATAGAGCAAAGCAGGGCTTGGTGAAGTTTTTCTGTATTCCTTGTTTTACTGATAGAGGACCTCAGCTTAGTTTAAGAGAATGCAGCTTTAAAAAAAAAGTTTGCAATACGAAAATAAAGACAAATAAGCAATACACTTATATAAAAACCAGATTATGTAATTTTAGGAAAAAAGTCTGATAAACAACCTGTAGCCCAAGCTTCAGTAAGACATTCAGTGTAAGGATGGAGAAAGAACACTCATGTTAACCTCAACTTCATCAATATCATCATCAAAAAGCATTTATTGAGTGTCTGGATGCACTGAGCACTATTGAATCTACCATGTTTAAAGTACTTAGAAAGGAAACTAAGTCTTAATGTAAACACAGCTCAAGTAACATGCATTGATATCAGTTCCTTGAATTGCACCTTAAAGAAACCATTAGGTTGTTTAAAGAAAGGCTATATAGAGACAAGTGAGGCTTGCATGTTTTATCACTAGTATAAATAAATGGTTTCATTTTCTGTTTCTACTGAAGTTTCAGAATGGTCAGAGGGACACACAAAAGTTTCACAGTAATTTTCAGATAAGGTTTTATTATCACAAAGAAGAAAATATGGGTTAAATTAGTCCTGCAGAATGCATTTTCTTGCATCACTTTGTCTTGAAATAAAAGTCATACCTGCAAAGTTTACATTACATATTGTCCTAGCATCTGCCACAGCCATCGCCAAAGAGATTTTCTGTTGGTCCCAAAAGCACATGTATATAATGGCATTGCCCTAAAACTTTAAAATCTGTTAAGACACCCCAGACCAGAAGCCCAGTCTGCTCAGAGGGCAGCAGGTGGCTGTGTCGGTAATGCACGACAACCCCAGTGAGCAAATGCACGTTCACCTCCTTTCAGGACCCTGGGTGCCAATGGATTCTTATTTAACTGTTTTGGGCAAGGATAAAGCAAAAGCATTTTATGAACGCTCCTTAGCTGGAATCCAGTGCTCACTGTGATCTGTGTTACGTTTTTGTGATCTATTTCTAGTCCTAAAAGTGATCTTTTTATGCCAAAGGGATGGCTCGTTTTTCAAGTAGAACAGAAATCCGAATATCTCACTGAGTAATCCCTGCAGCCAGTGCATGAGAGATAAGAGAGAAAAGGAGCTCTAAATTGAACTGAAAGGGTCACTTACGAAGTGGTGAATTGCCTTGCAGATTATAAACTGTGGCAGCATTGTATGGATAAACATCACGATGGGTTCACTCTTTACCAAGTGGGGCAACAGGGAGATGCATTATCGCATTGGAGAGAAAACCAGCAAACACAATCAAACCGATAGAGTTTGAGGGAGCAGTAGAGAGAGTCAGGCCCTGAGGAATGAGGACCCCAGCGCTGGAAAGGAAGCAGCTGGGGAGGAAGTCATACTAACAAGCAAGGAGGGAACTTGGGTAGCTGAGAGATAACCTGGAAACAGAGGTATGTTCTTACCATTTAGACATACCGTATTTTGCCGTGTATAATGCCCTCCTGTGGATAATGCATACCTATGTGTTTGGCCCAAACTTTCAGGGAAAGAAATCTTTCATTTTAATTTTTAATTCAAATTTTTATTTGTTTATATTTAGGTACTTGTTTTTTGTATTATAAAGGAATTTTAGTATTTATTTTTTAACATATCATGGTGCAAGAGATTTTATGTAACCATTACAAAATGCAAGAACAGATAAAAGGTACAAGAAATTTTATGTATAAATTTTTTTATATTTAAAAAACCTGATTATTGTATGCTAGGGTATTAGTTCACATACAGATATCATTTTTTTTATTGTTAGACTTATTGGGGTGACATTGGTTAACCAGAATTACATAGGTTCCAGTGCCTCGTCTATGGGTTGTGTTATGTGTTGTTCACGACCCACAGTCAGTTCTCTTTCCATCACCATATATTTGGCTCCCCTTCCTCCTCTCCCACCCTCTCCCTCTTCTCCCACACCTGCCCTCCTTGCCCCCAGGTAACCACTAACCTATTGACTGTGTCCATGAGTGTTTGTTTCTTTGTTGCTTTCAGTTTTATATTCCACATACGAGTGAAGTCATATGGATATCATTATTGATTTCTAGAGTTACACTTTTAACTCATAAGCATAAATAAGAGAATTAAAAACATGTATATAGATACAGAATTACTACTACCCATGCATAACACACATCCTTATTTTTTTCTTCACAAATTTGGGCAAAAAAATGTGCATTTTACACATGGCAAAATATAGTAACACTCCTGTCTTTTGCAGCCCTTGTGTAAGCATGCAGAGCTGAGCAATGAGGTCAGGAAAGTGTATAAAAGTATGAGAAAGGGAAAACTGAGACAGTAACAAGCAACCCCAATTCTAGGTTATTGGTTTATTTCAGAATCTCATTGATCTGGTACATATAATAAAAATATCAATGACTCATGTATCAATACACTGTTCTAGAGATTTTACATATACTGTCACATTTAATTCTCATTATAATTACAGATAAGAATTTTTTTTTTTCAATGAAGAAACTAGAAATTGAATGATGTTAATAAACTTTTCCAAGGTACATACCTATTAACAATAGAATAATGTTTAAACTACCTTCTTGTATAGATGTTAGGCATTTTACCCTCTTTCTGTCACTGTTTTATACATTATTTCATTAAAATTTTTGTCATCCAGAATAGTCAGGTAATAAGTTGCAAAGTTTTGATGTTTTTGTAACATTTGTGAAAAGTTAGTTGTTTTTACTCTTTTTTTATATTTTCATATGCTCATTTCTTATAGTTTTGTAAGGCTTGTTAGATACATATGCAGTGGTAGTATTTGGCAATAAATTTAAAATTTTTGTTACATCAGTAGTTCATAATAACTTCAATGGAATTCAATATATAAGAATAGCATTCACCTTTATTGAGCAGTGAATATTTTTAACAATTTATTTAATAACGTAAGATTTCTAGAAGTTCATTATTCTGGGAAAATTTAATGATAGGATTTCAGATTTGGTTTAAGTAACATCCAAACACCAGGAAAATTGCAGAGGTTTTGTTTTATTGAAAATGCAGAATTTAAATTTAAATATAATTTTTTCAAACCATAGAGGTTGTTAGGATAAGAAATTACTGCAATGTTCATAAATCAAAATCCAACCTATCAAAATTAGAACCTTGTACTTTATTCAATCCTGGGTGTGTTTTACATTTTCTAATATGCTAATATTTGAATGGAGAGATAATTCTTGAAATATTTGAAAAGTCACTTCTTCATGTCTTAAAATAAATGTCGGTTGCAGAAGGCAGCATTAATTTCAGTCAATAAATCAACCAGAGTCTGTTAATCCTTTCCTATTTACTGAAGGCTCTTGTATGCTCTTGAAAGCTCAAGAGAAGGGTGATAAAGACCCATTTCTTGGCCTCAAGAAAACAGATACAAGAAAGTACAAAGGGACTAATATAAGACACTGTTGAGTAAACGAGTGTTTAAAGATGTGGTAGATGCTTTATTCCCAAGACATGAAGGAAGGAGAAAGGAAGGCTTGGAAAAGAGTGCTTATGAAGGAACTGGCATGTTAAGTCAATGCTCAGCGAAAGGTATTATTTAAAGAAAGGTAGCAAGAGCTTTTCAGGCATAAACAAAGGACATAAGAATGTATGGTGGCTGACAGGCGTGAAGTGCTCATTTTAGAGAAGTGATACAGGAAACAGAGAGTAAACCAAAGTTATGGAGCATTTTCCTGGCAGAGTTTTAGAAATCTAAACATCTTGCTAAAGTTTTTTGATAGGAGCTTTGTTTAAAGAAAATCAACTGCACAGAATTTTGCAGAATGGCTTGGAGAGGGAACACAGGGGCCAACTTAAATGACAAGGGCCTGAGGCGGTAGTGGTGTCGTGGTAGTGGCAAGAGAAGGAGAAAGTACTGATGCTTTGGTGACATTGTCTGGTATTTTTACATATTTTTGCAATGATATAATATTAAAGATTATTTGAAAAAACAGGAGAAGTATCACTTTTCATTGTTCTACTCAAATACAAAAATTTCCATTTTAGAATATGTCCTCCCAATCTTGATTGCCCTATAGTTTGATGTTTTGATCGAAAGACTTGTGTAATTTAAAATTTTTCTTGTAATAGTATGTATTTTTTTAAAATTCCCATGATTGCTAAAACCAAAAAGGAATATGAAGGAAAAAGGAAAAAATTGAATACCTGAATACTGGGGAGGTAAATGATAGGAAAATAAAATATAACTCCAAAAAGAATTGGTAACAATGGTACAAATAACAGAATGGGAGCAGTGTTAGTATGTGAATATTAAAATTCAATTATAAACATACTGAGAGTAGGTTGAAAATATCTCAGAAACAGTTGGATACATGAGACTAGAAGTCCAGTCTGGAGATACGGATTTGACAGTAGAGAAATAGTATGACTTTATGATCACATAGGCTCAGGGTTTATTACAGTTCTTTCTGTCTAAATTCTTAGGGCCTGAGTTTCTTTTGAAAATAAAAGCCTGTCTTTTCGAATTTTGAGGCTAGTGTTTTGTAGACATAATTAAAATGTTAATTATCCTGAGGAAATAGTTAATTCTTAAAAAATTAATTGTATTTTCACATTAATTAATTTCACTCTAAATAATTTCTTTTGGCATAATAATTGGTAACATCATCATGAGCCAACATGCATATTCCATTTTTCTTATAAAGCAGTTGTCTAAGGTGGACAGTTTCTTGCAATATGTACAAAACCACCTACTGACTTGGCATAAATCTGTTCTAAGTTAGATGAGTGAAAGAACAAAAAAGTTTATCATATATGAGTATATTATTTTGTTTTCCCAAAATTAATTTTGCTTCAACACTATATAACCTTCCTGTGAAAAGACATTGCTAATGTGAAACCCCTACTTTTTTGCAAAGCTGTCTGAGAGATGAGTAATAAGAAATGGTGGTTTCTGTGTAGCCAGAATATGCCTATCAGAAATGATACTTGATGAAATGTGAAAATGCTGATTAATGAAGAAGAGATTGTGCAGGTCTGGGAATGCAAGATAACTTTGTACTCCAGGTTGCATCTGAAGGCAAAGTCCAGGGGGAAATGTTCTGCTTGAGCCTGTGAATAAAAGAACTTCAGTCTTTGTGACTGCCCATCTGGCATTTTTCAGCAGCACCAAATTCATTAGCAATGATTAGTCCTTTTCTCCAAACCCCTCACTCAAAATAAGTAAATAAAAGGAGAGTTTGGGCAGTAAAAGATCAAGGAACAGTATCTCTATTTTGAGATGTCCTTAAGTTATCCTGATTGGTTGAAACCTAAACAAGCATTAAAGAAGGAGCTACATGACGAAAAGATGAATTCTCAGTAAACATCTCCCATGCTATGTTCTATTTAAGGTAACAGAGAAATCAGTTGAAGTAACTCACATATAGTAACAATTTCTCATGTGAATTTAGATTTAAAATGACATGAAAAATTATTTTATTTTTTTCGTACCTCAGAAACAGAAAAATATTTACAGGTTGTTTCATTGACATACTTATAATAGAAACCCTCAAAATATACATAATTTGCTCTTTCTAGGCTCAGTTATTTTATGTATAATATTATATTAAAAGATATGTTTAATGCTAAGTCATTCCGTGGTTATAATACAATCATTGTATTGTTTGATATTGTAAGTCCAATGGGATTCTTAAAGGCTGTAGTAAGCATCTTCGACTTTTATATAACAGCAGAGTCAATTCTAGATTTTTAGGATCCAGTTGTAACTTGAAGCTGGAGTGATATATATATTATTATGTACACACACACACACACACACAGCCATATACTATGAGAAATAGAGGCATTTATGGCTGGATTTTTTCTGGCAGCTCTTGGGTGTGTGTGTGTGTGTGTGTGTGGGAGAGAGAGAGAGAGAGAGAGAGAGAGAGAGAGAGAAATACTGAGAAATTAAGAATAGATTTCCCCCAAGGAAATCTTTAAATCATTCATTTCTCAGAAGTTGCTATTTTAGAAAGTGCTTTCTGAAGAACATGCCATAATGTGGGATGCCTAGACTAAAACCAGGGTTTACAAAAATGTCAGAAACCTTACATCGACTTTCTGATTAAATGCACATAACATGAGTTAAATATTAAACATAAATTATAAGAAATGAAGATACACAATGATCAAAATACTACAGTGCTATGCAATCATTTTAATAGTAGTTTTAAATATATACTAGTTAACATTGTTGAGAAATAATGTATTTTGCTTTATCAAATTCCATAGTATGATATCTCATCTTCTCCCAAATATCATCTTATTCATCCCTGACTAAACTCCTATTATAATTCTTGGTTGCTGTCCTTAGACAGTTTTACAGTTCATCATTAGAGTTCAATGTAGATTTATAGTACTCACCAGTGCTTGGTTTTAAAAAAATCACTTTTCCTATGCTCAGCATCTACGGTGTTTCTGTCATATAAACAGTGTGGTTTATGTTAAATAACATCACCTTCTTTGCATTGGCTGCTAGAAAACTCAGAACCTAATTCCTGGTCACTTCTAAAAAGTTTAGAGGACTTAAGGCATTCTTTTCATATATTAAGCTTGTCTTTCCCTTATTTTCCTTACTCCCTTACTATAGTTATATTATGTTTATATTTGGATACCCATTCTGTAACTAGATTTGTATATGTGACTGTATATTTAACATTATAAACATATACTTCAAGACTGCTTATAACATCTACCACATAAAGAACATGCATTTTGAGAGGCATGATAACAGAGAGCTACAAAGCTTGTCTTTTCTTGGTTCTTATTTGTAAATGTGTTCCCAAATATGATACTGATATTTTCAGTACTGTTTGAAAAAAATTTTTTAATTGAAAGGGGATCCAATGAAGATGTTAATATTTATTGAGCACTGTGCTAAGCAGTAAATATATATTATCTAAATTTTGCTCATATAAAACCTCAGAAAGGTAGGGACTATTTTTATCTCCATTTTACTGAGGAGAAAAATGAGGTTCATGACATTAATAGCTAGCCTGAAGTTATATTGTAAATGGTATCATTGTAATTAAAAACCTTAAACTTCACCTTCTTATAAAACAAACCACTCAGGAAGCAGGTGATTTTCATGTAGCTGGCATAAAGCTGTACTGGTGACAGCCTATGACTTTCTTGGTTCATTTTGCCATGCAGAGATTAATTTTCTGCTATTGGAAGTCACTGAATATCAGTTGTCCCTCATTTTTTCCCAATTTGCTAAAGGCTAACAACTAAGGAGTGGTGTGTGGAAGACGGGTAAGGGAGAGAGAATTTTAGAGAAACTGAGTTCTTTATAGGACTAGGGGATACGGAATGGTGCTGAATATGGTCTCGTTATCCTGGGAATTAGTCCTTGAAAGCTCTAGAGAAGAAGGATGTAGTACCAGAAACGAGTCTTTGAGCTTAGATCACCATCCAGTTTGATGATCCAGGAGTTGGGATTTCTGACTGGAAGGAACTGGTTGGGGGCATGCTGAACTCTGTCTTTAGGCTCAGTCTCTCTCCAATGGCCTTAGCAGATTGGGAATTGAAGTTGTTGCTTTCAAAAGAGCATCACCAAATGCCTAGAATGTGAGCAAGCAGAGTAGAATATTAGGGATGAGTCCATGTAAATATTTCCTTGATAAACCAATTTTTAATAACTGTGTGGCAAAGTTAACATGTCAAATATTTATGCCAAAGTCTGTGCTGATTCTTGTTTCACCTTTGCCTTTATCAGGAACCTCCCTTGATGTTAATATTCTGTCTTCATTGACAACATCTGTTGACTAAAGTGCTAAAAACTCAAACAGGTCCATCTGAAGTCCGTTGAGCCTCTGAGTCTTTTTCACCATTATTTTTGTTTGTTTAAGGATTACAAATAGGCAATTCATCTTTGAAATTGGAGCAAGGTTTATAATTTTATCTACTAATGAAAACCAGAAGTCTCTAAACTACCCTACCTCTTGGCCATTTAAGTGGTTTGTGATAAACTATAAATCCTCCTTTCATCGAATGTTCTAGAGATTCATTTTCCTGACGTCCACAGTGAGTCGATAGCTTATCACCTCAGGGACCATGATTTAGTTTTGCAGATGTAGTAGAAGAAAGAGTTGCCAATACTGAGAAAAACCTGATTTCTATCTGGGCAATATGGATTCTCCATTCACATAGCCACAAAACATCTAGGAATAAAAATGCTCCAGCGTGAGAGCTCTACTGAGGCACAGTGTGAGATGGGACGTCAACAACCTTAATTAAGCTGTTGTTCTAGTGTAATGACAAACTAGCCTACAACTTTCATGAAGTCATTTCACTTGTCTGAGGCCAACCTGTTCGTTTACTAAACAAAAGTCTCATTTTCTAAGGTTTTCTCCCCATCCCAACCCAATGAATGACTTTCCCCTGACAGTTTTGTTTGAGACCAGAAATGTGCCCACTGCCATCTTTGTTGGTGTGAGTGCTTGCCAATTGAGCTATCCTGAGAAATAAGTATTTGGCTTAGTTACCAACACTTGATGAAGTCACGAAATTGCTATGACTTTAGTTGTTTCGGCAGCACTTTGTATTATCACATCTATGTTTTATAAGTATTGCAGAGGGGACAACAGATTTTTTTTTCTATAAATGTTTTACAGACCATAATCCTACATCTTAATAAAAGGAGCTATTTGGCTAAAAATGAAGAAAAGTGGTTTTATTTGAGAGGCTCCTTTAAAAAATGAAAAACACTAAAAAGCTCAAAATAGACGAGAATAACAAATACAGGGATTTTTAAAAATTGACTTTTATCTGTCTTGAACTTAATCTTTTTCATGATGGAATTTGATATCACAACATAGTCGGCTCAAAGGTAATTATTTGAGAACTGAAATTTTATTTTCACTAATGTATCAATTAATTATTTCAAATTTCAGCTAAAGCAGGCTATTCCTGTTTCAACAAATTAGTCAAAACCCAAAATAGAGAAGCTGAACTCAAGGAGATTGTTTTCAGAGTTTATTTGTATCATATTTAGAAGTTATAACTTAATTAACAAAGGTTGTGGGTCTAAAGCACATAAAAACTCCATTCCCTTCACAGAGCACCCCATCCCCCACTTGTCCCCATTCACTTCTGAACAGTCAGCAGTTTCTAGACAGTAACATTTGAGGAAAGTTTAACCTCTAACTCCACATCTTATACTGGGTGTGCTAGTGTTCTTCATTCTTTTGAAACTCTAAGTTGATGTTCAAGAACAATTCACACCTCCCAAAAAAAGTACTTTTTTCCAGTTTTCTTAAATTTTACAGTGATTTGGAGATCTGTCTAGGAAGGAAAACAGATGATAACATTTAATAACATAGGAAGAAAATGTTATCATGGTTTGAAATCTGTTAATGGAGACATTTTCTTTAGGAAGCAGACATTAAAGTACAACAGAAATTCAATTACAAGAAGATTTTCCACTTGTCAGAAATATTTGCATTAATGTCAGTAATAACTACACTAAAGAGACCATTGTCTGGTGCTGCAAAAAAGGGAAAAGATGAAAGAGGTTTCCCAATTCCCATTACAGACACACTAAAGGGCCACTGATTGTTTAAATTTTCTTTTGGGTAATCCTGAACAAAACATTGAGTAAAAATATTAAAGCAATACTCATTTGTTAGTATCATGTCGATTATTAACATTTCACCAGGGAACTCTCAGGGCTGCTCTCTGTCCTTCTGCTCTGGTATAGAAGTATGTCACGAAGTATATATATTTGTGGGGAAATGTGACAACTATGGAAAATCATTAGCATCTCTTATTGGTTCTTTCTTTGCTTTCTACCCGCTAAGTTCAGAGCATCGTGAGAACTCCAGACATTAAATTTATTTGGAAACTGAGTTTTAACAATGCCACAAGAGTCAGGGTCAGTAGAAAATGCTGTGGCAGATCAGATAATGGTTTCAAATGTTGTGGATGCCGGTCCTCTTGGGATAGGAAAGAGAAAATATACTAATGAGATGGAATGAAGAATGGTGTCATGAACTGAATTTTTGTTATCCATCTAGCTTCTCTTAGAAAGAAGGGAACACTTTACAGAGCTCCTATTTCAGTGGAATTCTTTACATATATTAGTTCATTTATTCTCACAACATTTAGATGATCAAAATATAATTATACTCTTTCCAGAGACTTAGAGAAGCAAAGTGCATTTCCTAAGGCCATTTAGCTAGAATGTGGTGGAACCAGGATGGAAACATAGCTCTAAAGAGATCATATCCTGTGCACTTAACCACACCTTTTTTTACAGTTTTGGTGGACAATTTGAAATATCCTCTGAGTTAAAATTTAAGGCCAAGCTAATATAAGCAAATCTTTTATCCAGTGCTTCCCAGTTTATGGTCCCTTGGGGACATCCAATTCATCCTTGAGTTTAAATATTCATAAGGATTACTGGTAGACAATAAAGATGTTACATATACTATTTACTGAATGTAAATGTATGCTTTGTGAATAATAAAATATAAGTTCAATTATTAATCACCATTGTTTCTTGGGAACTTTATCCATTATCATTTTTCTAGCCCATTATTATGAAAAAACATTTACTAAGTACCATCTATATGCCAGACACTATTTCTAGTCCTCAGGAGATGGCAGTAAATAAAATGGGCAAAGATTCCACTTTTGAGGAGCTTAAATTCTAATGTTATCTGTACTGTATTATAATGTCTGTATTTGTGGTTCAACCAGAATTGTTTTCCAAAATAACCTTGGCCCCACCTGAAGATAATGTCTTTGTGGCATTTCAGTTCATTTGGAATGGGAGATTATTCAGTCTAGTATCTTGGAGGTTTCCAATAAAAACTACTTGGGGAGTGGATTGAACAAACTGTCAATCAGGGTCAGCTGTATGCAATCCCTACACTCAAGGGTATTGGCAGAGGGTATAACTTTGGTGACCCAACTCTTACCAAAACTTGCTTTTTGGGAAGTAATATTTTAAAAGATTGCTTGGAGCATATGTATCCCAGTTCATCTAGTTGGCTAAATAGCATAAAAATGTATCCCTGGATAAAGTTAGGCAATCAGAAAGCTGTGTGCATAGAGTATGTGGTTTTGGCAATCCTTTAGAACTGCATTTATTAAATTGTGCTATGGCATGAATTCCCAGTTGAACATGGTGGGGCAGCCACAGTAAGAAACAACTCTATGGAGCCCTCTATGTGATGTAGGGGTATTATTGAGGATGACGTCTTCAGAGTTTCTTGGTGTCCCTCTATGAGAATTTTGTGCAGGCTTCAATGTAGAAAAATGTGTGTTTCTTTGGAATAGCTTGTATGTTTTTATCTTATGCTCGATGATAATTTTGTAACTGATCATATTTCTCACACCAGTTTGCCTGAGAGAGGACTCAGAACTGAATTTATGGCCCACCTTTAATTCTTTTGCAGAAATGTACACATTTACTTCTAAGTTCTTACTTTCTGGCTTCTTCATAATATATGAGCCCCATTTTCTCTATTCCCTGATTTCCCTAATTTAAAAAAGTTTTATTTTACCACATGGATTTTTATAAGCAACCACAAAAACTTTTGGGAACAAGGCAGACTATATATTCATTAATGAAATAAATATAATACTAAGAGCTGGGAGAGATTTAATGAAGTAAAATACTCTAAGCCCCCTGCCTTAAAGTCACACCAAATGTAAACTAACCTTGTAAGGTGACTGGCTTCTACTTTCTTTTTTTTTATTTTAAAAAATTTTTTTTATTCATTTTTATTGTTAGACTTATTGGGGTGACATCTGTTAGCAAGGATTACATAGGTTTCAGGCATACAATTCTACAGTGCATTGTCAACTTGATGTATAATCAGTTCACCACCTAATGTGACTTCTCTTAAAGCTTTTCAAAACAGGCTCTAGAAAAATCCTTTGAACCATCTTTATATTCCTGTCCCCTGCACCCATGGTTTGCCTTTCTCAAGGTGTCTCATGTCTCTACAGACTTGTTCAAACAAAATAGTTTACCTGAAACAAAAAGTTAAGCAACTGAAGATAAAGTTGTATAATACATTGGTGATATCTTATTTGAATTTTACCATACACATCTTTAAGAACCTCTTATTTTTTGTGACTCTAAGAATCTTATCCCAGGTAACAGATTAGATAAAATATTTTGACACCTACACATCTTTATTGCCTTACATTTTTTTTCTGGAGGTTACTTTGAAAACTCAATTTCAGTCTCCTATAGATTTCATATGAACAGAAATGTTTGCTTATATAACGAAATAGGTTATTTAAAGCATAATATCTAAGTTTCAGAGACCGAGACACATTGAGAATATAGAGCTGTCTTCATTCTCTAGTCATTCTAGTCTATTTTTAATTTTAAAATAAGAATGTCAGTCATACTCAACTGTCAGCTTTGTTGGTTTATTAACTGTAGAGCTTCTGAAAAAAACTGATGCTCACAGGAGGGTCCTATTTGAGTGCATTGACGTGAGGATGGTAGATCTCTTAAGAGGAATTTAGAGTAGGAGATGTACAGCCCTCACAGGTCATATTAAATTTACTTTCCCCACATACAGCTGTAGTTCTTTTCATAGAGCACAATTCATACTTCTCTACTGTCCCAAAGAGATTGTACATGTAAACAGAAATTTTCTCTTGTGGGGTGAGAATGGAGTTGAGCAGGATGTGAACCAGGCTAATAAAATGTGAATTTATAGGTGGTCTGCTTCTGAGCCCACTCTCTGTGTCTGTTAGAACCAGCCCTTCCTGAACCTTCCCACTGCAGAGAAGTGCTGTTCTTTTATTGCAGTTAATGAATATCAGAGTTTGTACTGAGATAGTACAAGGATTGCAGAGATCATAAACTGGTACAACCATATCAGTGCTCGGGTGAATGAGGAAAAACCAAAGCTCAACATAACCATCTCTCAGAGGTTGCTAACATGACATTTAATTTGTCCATGGGATTAAACCAGGGATGCACCTTTTCCTTGCAAAGTTTTTTCCTCTGAATGTTTTAGTTAATTCTCAACCAGGCCTTTATCTTGATACTTGTCTGCATATTTGTTTATTTGTTTGTTTTTTACATTTATTGGGGTGACAAAAGTTAGTAAAATTACATAGGTTTCAAATGTACAATTCTATAATGCATCATCTATATATTGCATTGTATGTTCACCACTCAGAGTCAGTTCTCTTTCCATCACCATGTATTTGACCCTCTTTTCCCTCTTCTACCACTTCCCCTTCTTGCCCTCTGGTAACCACTAAATTGTTGTCTGGGTCTATGAGTTTCTCTTCCTTGTTTGTCTTATGCATTTGTGGCTTTCAGCTTTATATCCCACATATAAGTGAAGTCATATGGTTCTTGACTTTTCCTATCTGATTTCTTTTGCTTAGCATGATAATCTCAAGATCCATCTTTTCCTATGGCCAAGTAATAATTGTCCATGGTGTATACTCATATGTACTACATCTTCTTTATCTAATTATCTATTAAAAAACACTAAATTTTTCTGTGTCTTGGCCATCATGAGTAATGCTGCAATGAACATAGAGGTACATGTATCATTTTTTATTGTTAAACTTATTATTGTGCCATTGGTTAGTACAAATTACAGTTTCCAGGTATACAATTCTATAGTGTATCATCTATGTGTTGCATTATGTGCTCACCACCAGAGTCAGTTCTCTTTCCATCACCACATATAACACTCCCCCTCCCTCCTCACCTACCCACTTTCCACTCACCCTCAGGTAATCAATCACTGAACTATTGACTGTGTCCATGAGTTTTTGTTTCTGTGTTGCTTTCAGTTATATATTCCACATATGAGTGAAGTCATATGGTTCTTGGTTTTTACTGTCTGGCTTATTTCACTTAGGATGATGTTCTTGAGGCCCATCCATTTTGTTGCAAATGGCAGTATTTTATCTTTTCTTCTAGCTGAGTAGTAGTCCATTGTGTATATGTACCACAGCTTCATTATCCAGTCATCCATCAAGAGCACTTTGGTTGTTTCCATGACTTTGCCATTGTGAACAGCACTGTGATGAACATCACGGCACATGAGTCTTTGTGGAATAAGATTTTCAATTTTGGGGTGTAGATACCCAGAAGGGGGATTGCCTGGTCACATGGTAACTCCATTCCCAATTCTCTGAGGAACCTCCACACTGTTGTCCATAGCAGTTGTACCAATTTGCATTTCCACCAACAGTGTGCAAGGGCTCCTTTTAATGAATAAATGTTTTCAGATTTTGGGAGTAGATATCCAGAAGAGGGATTTCTGGGTCATATGGTAATTCTACTGTTAATTTTTTGAGGAATCTCCATATTGTGTTCCATAGTGGCTGTACCAATTTATATTCCCACCAGCAGTATATGAGGGCTTCTTTTTTCCCACAGCCTCTCCAACACATGTTATTACTTGTCTTGTTGATGATAGCCATTCTAACAGGTGTAAGATGATATTTCAATGTGGTTTGATTTGTATTTTCCTAATAGCTAGTGAAGTTGAACATTTTTTCATATATTTGTTGACCATTTGTATGTCTTTTTGGGAGATGTGTCTGTTAACATCCTCTGCTCATTTTTTAAATTGGACTGTTTGTTTTTTGGTTGTTGAGTTGTATAAGTTTTTTATATATTTTTGACATTAGCCTCTTATTGAAGGTATTGTTTGCAAATATCTTTTCCCATTCGGTTGGTTGCCTCTTTATTTTGTTGATGGTTTCTTTTGCTGTGCAGAAGCTTTTTAATTTGATATAATCCCATTCATTTATTTTTCTTTTGCTTCCTTTGCCTTTGAGGTCAACTTCATAAAATCCTGTCTGAACACAAGGTCCATAATTTCATTACCTATGCTTTCTTCCATGTAATTTATTGTTTCAGGTCTTCTGTGTAGGTCTTTAATCCATTTTGAGTTAATTTTGGTGTATAATAACAGCAGTCTAGTTTCATTCTTTTGCATGTGGCTTTCCAATTTTCCCAGCATCATTTATTGAAGAGGCTTTCTTTTCTTCATTGTATGTTTTTGGCTCCTTTGTAAAAGATCACCTGTCCAGATAGGGAACATGTGGGTTTATTTCTGGGTTTCATTTCTATTCCATTGGTTTGTGTGTCTGTTTTTCTGCCAATACCATGCTGTTTTGATTGTATTGCTTTATTGTATAATTTGAAGTCAAGGAGTATGATACTTCCAGTCGTATTATATTTTCTTTGGATCATTTTGGCTATTTGAAGTCTTTTGAGATTCCATATAAATCTGATAAATTTTTGCTCTATTTCTTTCAAAGATACTATTTGGATTTTGATGGAGATTAAATTAAATCTGTATATTGCTTTGGATAGTATGGCCATTTTAATTATGTTGATTCTTCTAATCCATGAACATGGATTATCTTTCCATTTCTTTATGTCTTTTTCTATTTCTTTTAATAATGTCTTATAGTTTTCAATGTATAGGTCCTTCATATCCTCTTTTAAGTTTATTCCTAGGTATTTTATTCTTTTAGTTGCAATTGCAAAATAATTATTTTCATTTCTTTTTCTGAAATTTTATTGTTATTATACAGGAATGCAATTGAGTTTTGTACTTTGAATTTTGTATCCTACAATGTTACTATATTTGTTTATTGTTTCTAAAGGTATTTTTATTTTATTTTATTTTATTTTATTTTTGTGGAGTCTTTAGGATTTTCTATATAAAGATTTATGTCATCTGAAAAAAGTAACTTCTTCATTTGCATTTTGGATGCCTTTTATTTCTTTTTTTTTTTTTTTAATTTTTTTGACTGATTTCTCTGGCTAGGACTTCCAATACTATGTTAAATAACAGTGGTGACAGAGGGCATCTATGTCTCGTTTCTGAATTTAGAGGAATAGCTTTCAGTTTTTCACCATTAGGTATGACATTAGCTGAAGATTTGTCATATATGACCTTTATTATGTTGAGGTACTTTCCTTCATACCCATTTTATTATATGTTTTAATCATAAATGGATGTTGTATCTTGTCAAATGCTTTTTCTGCATCTATTGGTAAGATCATATGATTTTTATCTTTTATTTTGTTTATATGGTGTATCACATTGATTGATTTGCATATGTTGAACCAGCATCATGCCCCTGGAATGAACCCCAGTTGATTGTGGTGTATAATTTTTTAAATGTATTTTTGTATTTGATTTGCTAGTATTTTGTTTAGGGTATTTGCATATTTATTTTTAAACAATAGTATTGATCTAAAATCTTCAGATCCATGTGGCAACCTTGTTAGGAAACTTATTTAGTGCTCCAACCAACCAACCAACCAACCAATCAACCAACTGTCCTTGTGAAAAATTACTGAACACAGCATTTCTATAACAGATGCAAATAATAAGCTTTGTGGTTTTCTAAGATAGCTAACACTGTCCTCAAAGTGAAAAGATTTTCAAAGTTAATGTAAAATCATCCTGTTGAATGATACTTAAAATGAATAAGAATGTAAATGGCCAAAAATTGAAGTTAACTGCTTTTGACAATACTATAATATCAGCCCTTACAGATTCAAAACAGAGCAATAATTCCATGTGAATACTTGGCCAATTTCATCTCAAAAAAATCTAGGATGAAAACCTGTGCAGGATGCTCCCACATAGTATTTCATAAAAATATGATTTGATTTGATCATCATAGTCTGGAACATATTTTTCTTGGTATTTGGCTTTTTCCCTCTCATGTCTGAAATAAATTTTCTGGAGTCTGTGTCTTTGCAACTATGTATTCAGAACAAAAATATCATTCTTCTCTAGGGAGTGACTGAGGCAAATGTTTCTTTACAGGGGGTATTTTATTGTCTGTACTTTTCAGGTGCTTTGGCTTAGAAATGTCACTCACTACGTTTTTACTCCTTACTATTTTTTTTAAATGCATTGAAATCCTCCTTCTTATCTTCTGTACTATTAACTCTCTTAAGTCAACTTCAGCCTGCCATTTACACAAGTTTTAAATATATCTGGAATACTGCCATGTATCCCCTACAGTTTTTCTTTTTTGCTTTTTTCCCCTTCCACGCTTTTGTTGCCTTTCTTAGTGCAGGTTCTTTGGAGATGCTCAACAATTATTTGTTGAATGAATGAACCAATTAATCAAATATATCTGTTGCATTTACTATATAATGCTCTGTATTGTAATTAAATTTTGTACATATAATCTATACATTCTTTGAGGGATGCAGTGTTATGATATACCTCTCTTTACTTCATGCATGTGTACATGTGTGCATGTCTCACACACACACACACACACACACACACACACACACTTGCACAGGAAATTGCCATGGTAGGTGGTAGATATAAAAAAATTTATATTGAATATGTAAATCAAGGAGGGTGGCAAACCCATACATGGAATACACTAATACTACTTTTTAAATGTGGTGTTATTCTTCATTTATTCTTTCAACAAATATTTATTGAGCACTATAATATGCCACACACTGTTTTAGGCACCAGTACAGTGGTGGTGAACAAAAAGGACAAAGTTCCTACTTCATAGATCTTACATTCTTGTAGGAGTGAGAGATAATAAACAAATTGATGAATAAATATATGAAAGTCATTATCAATAAATATTATGAAGAAAATGAAGCAGTCTCAGGGCCTAGCATTGACCATGAAGAAAACAGCTATATCAAACAAAAGTCAGAACAAAGCTCTCCACAGTAGTTATATTTAAGTCGACATACACACGAGGCGAGGGAATGAGTCATCATGAAACTACTCTAAGAACAGTGCTCTAGACAGAGAGGACAGCAAATGCAAATGTACTGAGACCAGAATAAACTTGGCCAGTTCAAGGATGAACAAAAAGGCCAATTGAGGAGGGTACTTCAATGGGAGAGAGAGAACTTGCTTATTAAACAGGGAATTTCTACTTCATGTTAGACAGGTATCTAATGAGGAAGAGCTAGCAAATGAGACTGAAAGGGTGGTCATTGAGGTAGAAAGAAAACCCGGGGACTGTGAGCCCTCAGGGGAAAGTTCAAAGGTGGGCATGATCATCTCTGCCAATGCTGCTAGGCAATCAGGTAATATGAACATTAAAATGGTCAGCTGCTTTGCTAAGAATATCAATGGAGATCTTTAAAAAGGGTAGATTCTGTGAAGATGTAGGCAAGAGCACCTGACTGGAGTTGACTGAATAAAGGATGAAAGGTGAGAACTGTAGAGTGAGTATAGGCAGGTATTTTAAGGGGCTTTGCTAGAAAGGAAAATAGAGAAATAGAGAGGTTACTGTAGGGAGTATTTAAGACCTAGATAATTTTTTCTTTGCTTGTTTACATTATAATGTGGTCAATATTACAGTGTGTGTGTGTGTGTGTGTGTGTGTGTGTGTGTGTGTGTGTGTTGTGAGGAGAACAATATATCCCAAAATAAGTAATATCATCCCTCTGCCCATGAGATAAGTAAGGATGAGAAGTTGAAACTGAGTCACAGGCACCATTTTTCTCTCTCTCTCCCCCTCAGTCCATCTCTGTCAAATGCAGATTATTAGTTCAGCATTCCAGAGATTGGCTTTTGTGACTGGCAGAAAAGTTTAGTGTTGGGAGAGAGTCTTAACAATTTTTAACTTTCTTCATCTTATTCCTTTTTCTTTTCTTTTCTTTTTTTTTTTCTTTTTGGTATGTGGGTAGCTCCCTGGCTGGGAATCAAACCCTGGCCGCAGCGCAGAGAGCGCCAGCGCTGAAGCCTTAAGCCACTACACCATCAGGGTCTCAGCGAAAATCCTATTAATATGTTTGTAGAGCATTCATTCATTTCATAAATACTTTTATAGAGAGTTGCTCTGTTCATTAGACATTGTTCTAGGTATTGAGGGTAGAGAAGAGGACTGAACAGATATGGTATCTGTCTTCTTGGTAATTGCACTCTTGGCTTTATTGATTTGTTCTGATTTCACTGCATGTCTGTGGCATACTATTCTAAATAGCACACATTGGAATATCAAATTTAAAGTGTGTTCCTATTTCTATGGGATTAATTAAATTTCTATTTTTATGAACACATTAAAATGAACAAAGTTTCTTTGTTATATTTGAGAGACTGCCAAGAGTTTTTGAAGCATAGTTTAGTTTATTGAGAAAAGTATTTTTAATTGCATACAACTTCTATGATTATTAACTCCATTAATAATAAGCAAAAAAATTTAAATTTTCTTTTTAATTTGACATATTGTAAAATGCTTTTTCCAAAAAAGGGTCTGGGGAAAAAATAACCACTTTAATAAGGTGAACATCCAAATCTAGGACACAACACTCTTCTCTCTTATTATCCAGCATAAATATCTGCATACATTCACAGCTAACCACTGTGTTCACTATGTGACTCCTCAAGCAAAAATTATGGACTGTATATCATGTGTTTGATTGGCATTTTTTGTGTGTCTTTTCTGCCTTAGCTTTTCACATAAGTTTTTAAAACTTGAAAATCGAACCACTTGCAATCCTTTGGGGGAAAAGTGGAAGAGGGGAAGTTCTGCATGAGTCTGTTGCACAAGGATATACTCCCAGCATGAGGTGCAATGTGAACAAGGAAAAAGGTTGAAGAAACTGAGCAGCTTTATTGAGCCTCCTGCGTGCTGTCCTTACAGTAGGACGTTATTATTTCCCTTGGAGTGGATCCCCAGAGGAGCAGATTCCGTCTCAGTCAAATGTCAGTATAAAAACACAATCACTTGATTGAAAGTACAAAGTTTCCCAGGAGACTCTGTCAGCTTGGATTGTTTACCCATCTGTGTTCTTCCATTGATACAAATGATGAACAGGTATTTATAGTTATAAAGCCTTATAATTTTTCTTCTTAATTGATTATATGGTTCTATTTGCTTGATTTTTGCAAACCAAACTGATCGAAAACAGTTCAGTGTAATATTTCCCATGGCTTTTAATTTTATATTTTTAGATCTACAAGTATTATTTAGTTTATTAAAATAGCAGTTAACTTTTAAGTGATAAGTATTTTCAGGGAAGTAGGACATCTTCCTGAATTTGGGGAATTAATATTTCTTGAGGACCTACCATGTGTCGCTTTTTTTTTCCCCGTAGGTATCACACTTAGAAATGATATTTTACACAACAACCTTGGTATCATGGAATTAGTATTAAACTAGAGCAAGGAGCCTTGCACATGCAGAATTTACACAACGCAAAAAAGAATGCTTCTTTAGAGGAATGTTTTCAGGTTAATCGTTTATGAGTTACTTATTTCCCTCCACATTTTCTTTTAGGGTGTGTAAATAACTTTTCTTTAGTTAAAATAGTCTAGGAACAAGAAAACTTCTCAGAAACTTTTCAAGGGAACTTACCTAAGAAGAAGAAATATTTTAAACTGAAGATGTGAGACACTTTTGGTGATGCAAAGGTCAACTCGAAAATAAAAATATATGCTCTTCTAATTATTTTGTGATGTTTTTCATACACTCTTAGTTCCAAAGGAGTTGACCCACTATTTATCCAAGTCTTTTTAAAGAAATGTGTAATACCAGAGAAGAAAATTTCAGACAAACCAGAGTCTTTTTTCCCCACAAAGTTATATACCAATAAAAGAAAATTATGATAAAAAACATTTTGTGACTCTAATTATAGCATTTTTCTGCCATACATGACTTGCTTAATTATAGCTGGGGGGACAGTTCAGCCCCAGGTCTTTAGTACCTAGACTCCACGGAACCAGAGGCCTGAATCCTGGCCGCCTGAACTCTACTCTTAATCCCTCTGAGGCAGATAAATTGAGTTCCACACCATTTAGTTTTTGAGATCTTATTGGTCCTACAATATATTAGTGATTTCATGGATGTTGTAAAGACTACAGATCCACTCTGGTGTCCTTGCCCTAACCTTCTGTGAGGTAACTAAAAGATGAGGGAATACTGAGGCCTCCAGTTAGGTGCAGGGTGATGGAAACAGATGCTCTCCACCTTGTGTCACTTGTGTTGAAAATATGTTACAATTCAATGAAAAAGTAAGACCATAATGGCATTGATATCAGTTAGGTTTCCTCGTTTGATTATGCCAAAAATATGGGTCAGTTAATTTCAAGTAGACTTGAAATTAATTGAAGGGTCAGGGGAGGGCCTGGGAGTTTCAATGCCAGTAGGTCCAAGTCCTTTCCTGACTATTTCTTGGAAGTTAGAGGTACTTCACTGTTCAAAAGTGGAAGGAAAGAAGGGAGGGATGGAGGGAATTAGGGAGGGAGGGAGGGAGGAACATAAGTAAGCATCTATTTAATTTTCTCTGCCTACTTTTGCTCCTCTGGAAAGTCCTCTTTGCATCTGTAAGCCAACTTCCAGACATACCTGTCCAGCAAAATCCACAGTCCCTGCAGCCAGTCCACCATGTCAGCTCCTTCCCCCAACTTTGAAGCAAATCTTGCCAAGTACCATTCTCTTGAGATTGATATTGTATTTCTCTTATGCTTAAGATAAGTTAGGAAAACTGACTTCAGGGAACCCAACTCTTTCTGTTTCCAGAAGCATAAACGAGTAAATGTTAATGTTAAGTAAGTTCCTACCTAATCATAGGGTTGTGTTTCCTTGTATTCCAATGTAATCTCCCAGTCTGTAGTATAGTAACTCATTTAAAATAACCTTTTGAGATATATATGAAAGAGAGCATATAATCACTACCCATTCTTAGAAAATTGGCCTTAGCAATGAATTAAGGGATACTTTGTTTTTTGATCTACATACCATTCAGTGCCATACAAAAATCCCATGATACTAACTTGAGCACTCTTTGTATTTTCTTCTCTTTGGTAGAAATGAACCAAGTATGGTTTTCACTTTCCTCTTTGATTCCCAAACCCAACATTAACATAAGGCCAATCTTTTAAAAACAAGATGATAATATAAGCCACAGCCATCGTGTGCCATTTCTCATCTTTAATTGGTTGCATTATATGAGGGCTGTCCAGAAAGTACCCAGCTATGTTATATGAAAAGTAGAGGCATTTATGGCTGGACTTTTCCTGGACAGCCCTCTTATACATTGCACTCTAATGTACAGTGACTTTCTAAACTCCTTAGGACTCCTCCATACTCCAATACATCCACCAAAATTAAGGTCAGCCTTTCCTTGCCAATTCACCCACTATGTCCTAGATAAGCATATTTATAATCAGAAAATGATTACTTCACACTCAAATTTCATTTCAACTTCTCTTTATTGGTGACTTGATCTGGTTTTCACCATAATGACTATCCTGTCTGACTTCTTTTCCTTTCACCTATGTGATGCACCTTCAACCCTCCTGCTTTTATTCTGCACATGCACTCCACAAAAATGCTCTACCTTTGATAGTGAAAGCTTCTCCTTTTTAATTCAATCCATGACAAATGTAATTCATAACAAAAGTTAATTTCCCACTGTGAGCAATGTTGTGATGTTCCTTAATAAGTATTTCTTGTATTTTCATAATTATGTTTTAAATTCTTTTATCTAGTGATCTTAGATCTCCCTTAGTTCCTAATATCTATTATATACAAGTTTAAATTATATATACATAAATAATACATTATGTATTTTTTGTGTTATGTGTTTATAAATGAGTAGAAAAAATATTTTTTTCTATTATTTTTAAATGCAAGCAAATAAAACTTTAAATTGAGTTTCTGTGTATTTCTTAAATTTAAAAATTATTTTTTAGATAAAAGAATAGTTGTTCATTGAAAATCTTAGTTTAATAAATATATCTTATTTCTTATGGTTAACTTTAAAATATATATATATTTTCACACCAGCACAACACGATCTCCTTATGGTGTTCATGTGTAATCATTTCAAATAAAGCATATATTTTAAAATATCTAATCATCTCCAAATATTTAATTTTGAAGAATGAAAATGTAAGTATTTTAAAACAGATAATTAATTTTCTTAGCCTAATAATTCATATAATTAATAAATATAATTAATTACTAAGGTTAATTGGACATGTTTCTGGAATCTGGGGCATTAGAAATAATTCATGTAAAACAATATAGTATATCTTTAATTATGAAGCATTTCAACTCATTCTAGAAATTAGCTAAGAAGTTGAATGGCTTTCTGGGTAAATGCAAAATAAGAGGCTAGTTTTGGATAAAAATGAAAACTTAAGGGAAGAAGAAGAAATGCAGAGAGACTACAACACAAATTAAAGACTCCTTTTGAAACTCAAGCCCCTGAGTAGCCTTTGGAACCTTGTTTTGACATATTAATCTAATCTCATTTTATTTGTAAGATAAATGCTTCCCCTACACTTACAAATGAAGCTTAATAGTAAATTTGACAGTAAAAAAAATACTTTCTGATTCTAAGTAGTTTTTTAAAAAATGGACACATGCTTGAAACAGAATAATGGACTAAATCTGAAGAGGATCTTAATAATTTAGATTTCTTTTTATGTGAGATTAGATTCATACTGACTACAGAATCCCATTACCCTTTGTATACACTGTAAAAAGAGGGTAACAAAGTAGAAAGGTTTTCATCATATGGACACATTTACTCTTTTTTCTATCCTTTTTCCATACTAATTCAGCTATTTCCAGCCAAAATGATGCACATTCGGCTCCTTCTCAGTGAGACATTCAGGCTAAGTTTAACAGAGTAGAGGAATACATTTTGTTTTCTGCATAAAGACAAATTGCCACACTTACTTTAGTTCTTTTTTTTTTCTTTGTAGTTAATTGTTTTACCATCAGGATCAAACATTGTCTGTGTCAAATATTTGAATTCTGTAGATCACATTTATAATGTCTATGAAAGGGACATTTAATGATTTTGATACATCAAAATCTGTTATTTAAGTGGAGGTTACTGTCCTATTATTTTGAATGAATGACCTGGGAAATTCGTTTAAGAACAGCTCTATCTGCTTTTAGTGTGAGAGACCTTTCCATTCATTACCAGGCAGCAGTTTAGTGAGACATCATTCAAGATGATAATGGTTTGAATGATTATTTTGAGCCTCCAAATAATAAGGAATCTCCTGCAAGTGACCAGAATTTATAGCTGTGGCTTGTATAGTAGCTTAGCAGTTCACATATGGCTTATGTCAATGGCAGAAACAATGTTATTTTCTAAATCACATTGATTTGTTATGTGGTATTGAAAGATCTTAAACAGAATCAAGGTCTATAAATTGCAGAATGGAGTCCTCAAAACTTCTTATCTACGTTTCAGTTCTGTCAAAATGAGTCCAAGAGCCAAACATTCTATGTACACAATGCTACTAGTCAAAGAATAAGAACTAAAACCATTCAATTTCCTCTTTTTTTGGCCAGAAGCCAGACTGACATTTTCCTTTCTGTTAGTTTTGGCAAGGAAGAAAGAGAGAGGAAACTTTACTGCTCAGTTACTGATGGTTTTTCTATTTTGTTTTTATTAAAAATGTTGGAACATGGGCCCTTTGTCAAAATTATTTTATTATTGAAGGGTGGGTGGGGTGAATGAACTGGCGACTGTTCAGAAAACCATTAACAGCACTGATAATGGACAATCTTACTTTGGTTCCCCAACACAGAAGTGCTTAATTGCAATAAATTATACTGCAGTCTGGTGACGGATGTGCATGTTTAATGCACTGGTTGAGACTTGGAGGTTAATCTGCTGGGAGGTAACAAACTTAGCCCATCTGATATTGCAATAAAAAGTATGATCTTTTTAAGTTACATGATGATATATTTTGGGCATGAAACTAAAAGAATGAGTTTTCATTGGCTGCAGATTTGTTGGGGCTCCAAGACTAAAACACTGAAAAACCAACATCCCTAATGGTGACATTTGAGTTAAATACAAAACATAAGTACATCAGCAGTGGAATGCAACCCACCCAGATTGAAAGGCTGGTGGCCATCAAGGAACTTACAGAAGATGCAGTGTGTTCTCAGCAAACAATTTGCTCTTAGACCAAGCCATCTTTACCTATGCAATGGATTATAGTTTTAGTTCTCAAGTTATTTATATAACAAGAAAACACATACTCTTTCTGCATGATTCTGTCATAAGTATCCCTTGCAATTTGTAGAGAAATATAACTTTCTTTAAGAACCATAGGGAGAAAATGATTTTATGAACATATTTGTGAAATTGAGTATGAATTAGAAAAATACTAATCATGGATCTGCTGATGGTTATGGGTTCACTGCCAAGGTGACTGGAGAGAAAAAAGCTCAGTCAAACTAAGCAAACTAAACCCTTTAATATGTAAAAAGGTTTGCTGATGAGAAAGCATGGGAAACAATTCTCTATTTTTTAACCAAGTGTGCAACAGTGTCAGTTCATACTGTGATATTTAGACCAGCAGAAAATGAGAATGTTTCATAGAAAACATTTCTACACATTAATGTATTAAGTGGTCGTTTATTTTTCCTCATCATGGAGTAAATATACTGACACTGAGGACATCAGGCAGAAATATTTGGAAGCCACATCCCCTAGCCATGTTGCCTTCGAAGAAGTGAACGACTAATTAAAATGTGTAATGTGACTAGAAGTCCTATCTGTAGTTTTTTTGTGGTGTCCTTTGCAGATGATTTAGTGAAAAATTGCTGACAATTAAGGTCCTTGAGAAAAGTTAAAATATGAAGTACCATGTTTCCAAAAGAAGATAAGAAACGCTCTTGCAGATAAATCAATCAAGAGGCCTGTTTTGATAACAATTATCTAAGTGACGTGTTATAGGTTGTGAAAAATAGAATTGTAATGAGAGAATTTGCCTAATTGGAGACATTGTGCAGACTCTTGTAAGATAAATGTCTTCATTTCTTTTTAGTATGGTTTTCATATTTACTGAACGTACCTGTGCATTCTTCCATATGCATCTTTTATGAAGTATTACTAATGAAAACCTACAATGAAATGAAGGAACTCTAATAATGCAGTGCTTCTCAAAGCCCATTGATACCAATTCCTAAGCTTCTAGACTTCTCTTTTCTGAACTCCCACATTAATGACATTGCAGTCACTTTTTTTTTTATGTAATAGAAGGATCGAAGAACATCTTTATATGTTTTAGGCAATTTCATTGATATTGCTTAGCTCTCTCTTTAAAGAAGACAAATATTAGAGGCCATTTGTTCAGATGTTATACAATTGTTACTTAGTTCAATATATCTATTATTGAACTATATCTTATAAATGTACAAATACCTTTTTTCTAATCACACCACAGAATAACATAAACTATAGTATAAAATTTTGTCAAACTGCTCCAAAAGACTCCTTCCTATCTTGGTTTATCTAATGAATTATCTGACTTAACTACTTGTATGCATTGCCTAAAATCAAAGACAATTCAGCCATAGAGAACTTAGGAAAAGGATTTGATAGAATAGAGTTGGAGCCATAGCTCCAACATTTCCTTCTTTGAAGAAAGATAATTTCTACCAATCTCATTTTTGTGTGTGTCTGGGAGGGAAGATTGCAAATAAGAATGGCGGGAGCTCCATTTATGCAGTGGTGCAGGGGCCAAATAAATGTTATTACAATAGCTCTCTCCACAGATTAGTAATGTTTTTCTGGATGGGAGGACTCAACAAAGTGTCTTCTCAATTTGCACTGGATTCACTCACAACATTTTAAATTTGCCCTCAAAACATACTTTTGAATTCGTATAAATAGATGCCCAACATAAAATTAATTAAAATGTTAGATTTGATGACAAATTATATACAATATTTTTAAGGGAAGGTTTTTTTTAAGGAGAAATTTTTGTTTGTTTATTTTTTAAGGGCAAACCAAGATAGTTGCATTGGTAAAAAAGTTGAACCAGAATTATATCCATTTTTTAAAAAGTAAAAAATCCTTAAGACATAGAGAAAAAATTTGAAAGTAGTTGAGACACATTAGACATGTTGAACTGAATTTTGTATTTGCAAATCCTAAAGATTCTATCCAAGTTACAGCTTTATCCTAACTATCATAATACTTGGACTAGGCCTGTGAGGAATGCATTGCTGACCTATAAAGACCGGAATGGACCATCCTTATATAGTTTAATGTTTCTTCCCTGATTAGAGACTATGGCTGTCATGTTTACTGAGAACACAAGATGAATGGCACACTGTGTAGAATTATGTCCTGTACAAGGTTGAAACCAAAGTGCCCACATTCAACAAGTGAAATGGAACTTCGTGAAAATGCAAGATTTTCAAAAGAGAACTTGAGCAGACTGTACATTGTATATGTTTAGGAATTTCTTAAATTATTTGTAATTGTGATTGAGAGGAGAGAGTTGTTTTTGCTTCTTGATGGAATGTACGAAGTAAGGGTGGTGATGAAAAGAAAAGGATGAAATATTGCTTGGAGACTGTCAAGATGATGATAGAATGATGGAGTGAGGAGGGTCATTGTGATTTGCAAGTAGACAAGAAAAAAAGTAAATACCATGCTAATGAATTAGTTTCCATTCTTGGTAGTATTCCTAAATATAGAAATCAATAAAATGTAAAATTCCTGGTTAAATAAAAAGCAATACGGTAAAAATGTTTTCTTACAAAATCTATCAAGTTATTTTCATTTTGGAGAGCAATATTTGTTCAGCTATATACACCTATAATTTGTAACCCTACACCTCAATGTTAGTTTTGAAAAATATTGAGTAGTAATTTAGATCAATCTATAATATTTAAGGAACTCAAGAAAAATACCTCATATTATTAATCCTAATGTTATACCACCGAAATAGAGTTAAAAGCACACACACTCCGAAGGATACACAACTTTCTTTTTGAAGTAAGAAAACTAGAGTTAAAAAATCTTATTTGTATTTCCAAAGCACATAACTAAGTAGCCCCTGTTAAAATTAAAACAAAATCTTTTTATTCTAATGTCAGTGTACTAATATAAGGTGATGGAAAGAGAAGTCACATTAGGTGGTGAACTTATTATACAACAAGTTGACAATGCACTGTAGAACTGTGTGCCTAAAACCTATGTAATCCTTGCTTAAAACCTATGTAATCCTTGCTAACAGATGTCACCCCAATAAGTCTAACAATAAAAATGAATTAAAAAATAAATAATAAATAAATAATAATGTCAGTGTACTTACACTACGACTATGAGTAAAAAGATAAAATTATTCCATATTATTAATGAAAAAGTTAAGACTCAGTGATGTCAAAAGCTACGATTTCAGCACCAGAAGCAGGAATATCAATCTTCCAAATGCTAGTCTCAGTACTGGAGTAGCAATGCTCACATTTCCAACTGTCCTCTTGTGAGTGTCATGCATAATAGTGAGGAGGATTCTTATATAATTACCAATAAATAAATACATAAAGACTCCCATGAAAGATTTGGTATAAATTTTGTGTTAAAAGAGTTTCATGTATCACTCTATACTTGAAAAAAAATAATTACTTGAGTAAATTATAATTTGTTTATGGGCTAGAGAGGATTACAAACAGCTGCAAGTACATTTTCAAGCACTGACAGGTATGAGCTTACACAGATATCTCAACACTCTAGTACATAAAAAAATGCTAAAAATATTTGTTCAGGTTCCTCCTATGTGTACAATAATTTTAGTCTGAGAGAAAATTTGTATATGCTTTTTTGCATTTTAAATGGACTTTCAAAGCTCTAATCATTTAGGAGTATCACATAAGTTCACATTGTTTATATTGGTATTAAAATTGATCCATTTTATTTCAACTCAAAATGATCAAAGTAGATGATTTCTTGGTAACCTGCCAGAAGATCTGTATAGTTGCCTTTGAGTGAAGATTTAGAATTTTTAGGGATTTTTTTCTCTTCAGTTACGTTAAATAGAGTTGACAACGGCCACAAAAGAGTGTTGTTAAGAAAGCCACAGCTGGGCTTGTGGATGATACTGGGAGGCCTTTTGCAAGCTGACTTGAAATGAGGAAAGGCTGATAGGGCTCCTACCCTCGACGGAATATAGAGGCTCCCACTGAAGAGAAAACTGAGAGCTCACCAAAGACTTGTGGAAAGCGGTACCTTTAGATACAGATAAGTAAAAATCTTGACTTTGTACCTAATCACAAAGAATAATTTCAAGGGCATATAAGTCATTTTTCTGAAGATTTGATCTCTCATTGATTTTGTCAGAAATAGGACCATATTCCAGTGAACTATTATATT